>JBBBVU010058289.1:0-10347 GCA_037177055.1 Atherinosoma microstoma | reverse complement strand
TTTACGTATAAAAATATTTATTCTACAGTGAGTAGCAGTGTATTGCATGACTCATTGATGTCCCCTGACGTGGCAAATTTACAAATATTCCATCCCTACCCATGAATATACTAGAAACCAGCTGTCAGATTGATGTCCACTGTAGTGTAACAATATCAAAGGCCAATGACTGAGCCATTTATATCTACTTACTGTGGGGATGGACAAAAAGGTTTTTCTTTTGATTTAGTGAAAATTATCATTTTAATTTCCTTTGCTTTAAGCACAAGCCTCTAATGCAGGAGTTGAGCTTCCCTGAAAGCAATTTGCAAACATTTCACTACCTTCAACAAAGTTTCCTCACAGCAATAAATGTCATCTGCATAAAATTTTAATTAGCATTTTGGACATTTTTACCCAAATCATTTATATAAATTATAAATAGCAAGGGACTTAAAACAGCTGTTGCCAGGCGAAAGATAATCACCTATGCAGTAATTACCCAGAAGGAAGCTCGTATCAATTTGCTTAGTTAAATCCAGGTGGCAGTTTTTTTTTTCTTCCTTTGGCTAGACGGAGTAAAACAAGCATACATGGCCACACCTGTATGACCTGGTAACGTCAGACCTGTTTGCCTGTTGGCTCAACACTCATTGTTGGCTCTACATTGCCATTTCATCCACACTTTACACACACTGCCTTTCAATGTAAGTTCATGCTTCAGTTTCAGGAAATCAAAGACTTCTATGTACATACATTAAATTTGACTCATTGCATCCCTTGTTCTGATTCACATATGTGTATACAGTGTACATACATATACATATATTACTCTTTGATAATTCCACCAAAACATCTCTGATATTGTAACATTTTATTCAGTATTATATTCTGCTGTTCTACTAACACTCATGGAAATCAGTCAACACTTAACAAAAATAAATAATACTGTCTAAATTGACAGAAATTTACTTTTGCAAAGAAAATCCCATTCTGATCTCCATCAAAGAACCAGTAAATTACTATATGACAGTTGTTTGCAAGATAAACATAATTTGGTCAGGATTTATATGTAATAAACAAAACAAAACAAAACAAAACAGAAAAACAAAAACATAAAAACCTTATTACAGGAAAAAACAGAGAACAGATTTTTTTATTGAAGAATAATTGCCAACAATTTGATTGATTGATCAATATTTATAGACTATTTCACAATACAAGCAGAAAGTTATTTTTTAGATTAAGATTGTTAGTAATTTATTTTATAATAATGCTTCACGAGTGTTTTCTAAGACTGTTCAATTTTGAAAAAAGATTTGATTGACTATTCATGCACAAGTTTAAATTAGTGTTCAGAGAAGTATCTTAAAGGGCTGTCATAGTGGAAAAGAGGATATTTTTCCTTCATTTGAACATTAAAAACACCAGATTTTATGAAGAATCTGCTGGACATGATAATTATGGCGTACCATCCAATGCTGTTGGATCCTACAGGATTAAAAACTACACGACAAATCATTTTCACATTATAATTTTTACAACATGATCGCGCAAGTTAATCATCAGATAAAAAAGATAGAGAAAAAACATTTCATGCAGAAACATGTATTTACAATATGTAGTGATCTGTAAGTGGGAGCACCAACAAGCTTTTACACTGCGCTGTGAATGTGTTCGTCATGGTGATCAAACCAGTTCAACACAGCTTTAAGCACATGACGTATACAGACCTGGATAACATCCAAGTCATGATACTTCTCACAGATGAATAACAAAAAAGAATCTGCGCACTATATTGTATGTTTTTTTGGGGGGGATTTAGATTATTCAATTTTGTTTTGACAATGGAATGAATGAGTGATACACAGAATTTGTTCAATTAGTTGGGTTTTGGTCCATTTACATAGTTCTGAGAGATTATTCAATTGGATAGAAGATGACCAGTTTCACTGATGTTTGGTTTAACGTACAGGTATTTCTTTATCTTTTAATGTTTTGGTAAAACAGTGTTGCAAATGTTTATAAAATTTCCACAACCATGATTATTTTCTGATCAGAAACAAATTTTGGACCCAAGAATGTTGCAGGAATGTTTTTTTTCCTTCCCAAGTTATTTTTTGTAGTCCTGAAGTTAATGATCAAAGAAAAAAACTTGTCTTACCTAAGTTTTTATTTAATGTTACGGGTTCTCTTAACATTAATGGGTTTCACTATAGAACTTAAATCGGAATAATTTCTTTGACATTGTAATCCTCACATTGTAATTTCTTGTGACTCCACAAGGTGGCAGCAGATAGTCAACTCAGTTCTCAATAGACGTTATTGGGTACTTGAGTTAATTTATTATATGATTAATTTTTATTTGTTATTGTGAGATTTTGAATATTGATTATTTTCAAATTTCCGACACAAAAACACATACATCCAGATGTGTGCTGCATGAAAAACAATTTATTCATTTTGTAGATAAAATATTGATCCCATCTTCAAGTCCGGCAGTTCATTCTGACATTTAGAGCTTTGCAGTTATATCATCAGGTGGTTTTCCAGATTTAATTAATTAGAATATAAATGGAGGAAGTTTTTTAAGCAAATATTGCCCAAAATACTCCATCCACACTGTAAATGATAGGTTACTGTTACTGGGACCAACACATAAAACTAAGAACTTTCACATGCGTTTATACACGTGGATGATGTTGTTGCAGGACGGGCAGGAATGCTCCACATCTTTGCAAGAATCCACACAAAAAGGAATCAAACAGCAGGGCCATAACCTGAGTGGGACATCAAAGTCAAGTTGAAATGATAACTTATGATTTGCACATCAGAATATCATCTTGTTCAAGAATGAGCTAGAAACTTCATTCAGTACCAAAAAGAAGAAGATAAAAAATCTGTGACTCAGGCGTGAAAGTTTAAATTATGGAAGGTTTTCCAGACTACAGAGAGAGTCTGCTATTCTGGAATTCCAACACACAATCTCACAATTCTGTCTCTCTTAATGTCATCTCTATATCTGTGTAAATGTTCTGCCTTATTTGGATAACAAGTTCCACACAAACATAGAGCAGACATGAACGACGGCTCCCATGGTATTTTCATTCACAGAAAATGCATTATAATTGAAGTAAAACAGCTGCAGGATCATAACATGAGACAGTTATTCAGCCCTTCAGCTTGTATTTTCAGCTAAAGGGTGGAAAATATTTCAATTAGTAATTGAAATGATTCTAATTTGACAATACTGAACTGGTTTGTTTTCCATTTTAAATGCATTAAGATGACTTTAGTTGTGAATTGTTGCAAGAAAAGAAAAATAAACTGAACTGAACTGAATGATATGACCCCCAAACATTGAGGGGGATGACACAACTGAAACCAGAAAAAGATAGACCATAAACTAAAGAGTGAATCTCTTTTGTCAGACACAGAAAAAAACTATCTGAGCTAGAAATACAATCAGATTTTATATTGTAGTTTCTACTCACAAGAAGACTCCGGTCACAGCACAGATCAGCCAAGTCAGCATACCGCTTTTGTAACCAACTCTAGTCACAACAGCGTTTTGGCAGTGGGGACAATTCATCTGTCCAGAAACATCCCTCGGCAGCTGCGGCACCATGACCACATGGCTCACTGCACAACACAAAACTCTATTGATCAATATGACCTATACCTGCACAGCAGCAAATAAACCCAAAACCCTGTTGGAAATCTGGAAATAGACACTCACCTGTCTGCAGCACCTGAGGTTGCTGTTGGGCGAACTGATAACCCTGCAGTTGAACTAACAAGAAGGCAAGGCAAGTTTATTTGTACAGCACATGTCATGTAGAGGACAATTCAAGGTGCTTTACATAAAACATCAGGAGCATTACAGCGAAGAAGAAGATGTTTAACACAAAAAGATGTGGGTGAAATATAAGCTGATCAAAAGCTTCTGTGAAATGTACTAAAAGTTGAGAATAATTCAAGAAAGAAAACCAATATCACAGTAGAAGGGAGGCATTATGCAAACCCTGATGACAGTCTGGTTTCTTACCTTGCTGGGGAAAAGACTGGGGACCAGGCTGAGAAAAAAACTGGGGAGCAGGCTGGGCCCCTGGCTGGGGGAAAGACTGGGGAGCAGGCTGGGCCCCTGGCTGGGGGAAAGACTGGGGAGCAGGCTGAGGAGGAGCCTGGGTGACAGGCTGGGGAACATGCTGGTGAGCAGACTGGATAGTCACATTTTGGTCCAGAGGGGGACCGGGATATGGTGGTGCTGGGATTTCTAGATATTCTGCTGGAGGAGGTTCCAGACCTTTTTTCATTTTATCTGTCAAAAGAATCAGAAAATAATGAAAATGCACAATAAACACCACCTTATTAGGTCCACCTTGCTAGTACAGGTTTGTGCCCTCATTTGCCCTCAGAACAGCTTTAATTCTTAGTGACATAGATCCAACAAGGTGAAACATTCCTCAGAGATTTTTATATTATTGACATGATAGCATCACACAGTTGCTGTACATCCATGATCAGAATTTCCCGTTCCACCACATCCCAAAGAAGAAATATTGGATGAGATGTGGTGACTGTGGAGGCCGTTGGAGTACATTGAACTCATTGATCTGAGCTTTGTGACATGGTGCATTATGGAAGTAGCCATCAGAAGATGCTCCACTGTGCTCAGAAAGGGATGGACGTGGTCGGCAACAATAATCAGGTAGGCTGTGATTTTTTTTTTTAACATTCCCGGTTTATCCTAAGGAATAGAGCCGTTTCTTGGTGTAAGCAGACAATGCAAATGCTGGGGCCTTACAAGCATCAGGGGGCCTCAAAGCTGAAAGTTCAGCCTCATCTGAGGAGAATAAAAATCACTTGTCTAGTCCTGCATGTTCTTCAACACCTCCTGGCCAGCAAGCAGCAGCGATATCATGATCTCACATTGTTTGACCCGGATCATGTTGATTTTTGGGATCTGCTGTATATAGGGGGCACTGGGTGGGTTTTCCTCAGGTGAGTCACCCTATGGCTTGGAGGAGCTTTGCACTCTGAGTGATTCTAGTTTGTTATTAATTTGGTTTGAATTGATTGTCTGTAAAGTCCCCTGAGATGTTGTGAATTGGCGCTATACAAATAAAGCTGAATTGAATTAAATTAAATTGAATTAAATTGAAAGTGTAAACTGAAATGGGACATTCCTCTGTAAGAGGAGTGAAAAACTGCTGATCAGGTTGGAACCTCTTTAAGCACAGCTTCACCAGCTCATTAAGCAACACTGTCCTTGTGCATGCAGGCAAACCGGTTTGGTAGAATTGAACTTTCATGTAGGACAACGAGTCTCACTGTTTGACACAAACAGTGCCAGTGTTATACAAAATTGTGGTTTTTATTCATATAAAGTTACTTTAATTATTATTATTATTAATATTCAACCTCAGATGAGATTGTGTCCTTGGGCAAGACACTTCACCTACCTTGCCTCCAGTGTTGACACCACTTGTGTATGAATGCGTATGGATGTTCGGTGGTGGTCAGAGAGGCTGTTGGCCACATTGGCAGCCACGTTTCTGTCAGTCTGCCCTCCCCCCCAGGGCAGCTGTGGCTACACATGTAGCTTACCATCACCAAGTATGGATGAAAAATTGGATTCAATGTAAAGCGTCTTTGAGTGTCTAGAAAAGCGCTATATAAATCGAATCCATTATTATCATTATTATAATTATTGTTATTATTATTGTTGTTGGTGTTGTTGTTATTATTATTTGGGACATCAGTTTTCAACATAATTAAACTGTAAAAGCAGTGCAGTATTTTCACTGAGTTATTTTGATGAAGGAAGGAACGCTCATATGAAACCAACATTGTTGGTTTTGGCTCGGTTTCATCAAGCATTCATTGTGTTTGCCAAAAAGCCAGAAAGGAAAACACCCCACCAGTAGAACAGGTTCTTTTTTAGTGTTGTTAATCATTCTGCTCAAAGACATGTTAAAGTTTCTCCTTAAAATTTCAACACAGATCACATAAAAAGCTCCTTCCATTAGTTTTTTTTCTTTTTTTTTTGCATGCTCAAATTTTCTAATTGTTAAATTATTCTATTGTATCTTTATAGAATCTTTTTATGGCACTCAGTGTGGACGGCAATGTAAGAGTTTCATTGCACAGGGACACACTACTGTGCAAATTACAATGAAAAGCTTTGAATCTTTATATGTTAGGGCAATACAAAAATACACAAATTATGTAATGAGATGAAATTATGTCAGCATTATCTTCAGCAAAACTCAGGTGGAAACATTTGGCTATGAATGAGTGCACAACATTGTGAAAGAGAATGAAATGGCAGATCTTACTCAAGCCTTTGTCATTCCAGTGGGTCACAGACGGGACACTTTGCTTTGTATTCTATGACTCAGGGATGTCCCTTTTATAGATAATAGAATTTAGATTTCTTTTCATGTTTCTATTCTATTTCTATTCTGTATGTTTTGTAAAGGACAAGCCATCAAATGTCTGGTATATTGACGACTTCCTACTTATTTCTAATGATGATAAAAATCGAATTAACTGAGATTAGTCACAACTTATTGAATGAAAAGAAAATATGCTTCAACATGTGGATGTAGGATTTTACATAAAAGCTAAAATACAATACACATCCAATTACTTACAAGTCAATTAAATCCAAATCAATGTAAACAAATGTATTAACTCTCAGCTCATAAAAAGCAGCCCTTCAGGTCAACCCTCTATTGAGAGGATGCAAATTGAAAGTAAGGCTCAGTAACAGTTTTAGAGACACGACAACCTTGATGTCTGTACAGAAACAATTTTCTACAAGTTCCTTGAATTAAAGTAAAAGAAAAATACAAATTCAAAGTAATCTATAAGATCAAAATACTTAAAAAACACCTAACCTTAGGACATTATTTGTATTAAATCAGCTGGAAACTACCAGATATCCTCAGACTCATAGTTGTGAAAGTAATATTTTTTCTTTCTTACATCTGTTTATTTGAGATTCTCTTACCTGAAGATGCTTCTAACGCTGATTTCTTTGAAATGAAGTCCAATGTGTTTGGCTTTGCTCTGCCTCTGTCTTTGATGTTTTACAGCAAGTTAGACAAGTTGTTACCAAAAACAATGTTGTAATGGGTCAAGAAGAAGGTGGAGCATCACTGTGTCAACGGGAAATGATTTGGATTAGAATAACTTGTAGAGCTTCAGGATTCACTTGTTTGGACACATTCCACCTTAAAAACATTTTACCACCCAAATAAAACATTTGTGACATCAATAATACGAAACAACTAAAAGATGTTTCTCTAGAAGCATTCTTACTGTAATCTGAGGGATTTGTGAATGAAAACCAAACCGGGTCTTTGTCAGATATGGTGTTTTTATTACAAGCATTACCAGGTGACATCATTTGAAAATATTTGATCACACAGACATTGATTATTTAAATATGGCAACATTGCTTAGGATTTAATTTATTTAATCTAGTTTCATTTCAATATTGGACTGCTTTATATTGTTTCCTTCAATACAAAACACTATCATAAGTAAAAGACTTGAACAGCCTGTTCTCATGCAACGTATAAATCACACATCAAGTCATGTTACTCTGTGCCTTTTATTGTTTTTGGTCATTTATGCACCGTGAAGAGATGACACCCAGCCCTGTACTTTTACCCTTGCCACATGCATATTTTTCGCAGGGGTGGGGAACCCTGGCCCTCGCATTCCTGCAAGTTTCCCATGCATCCCTGCTCCAACACACCTGATCGAATCGAATGGATCCAACAGCCTATCACAGTGTCTCATTAATTTGAATCAGGTGTGTTGGAGCAGGGATGCATGGAAAACTTGTAGGATGAGGGCCAAGGTTCCCCACTACTGTTTTATAGGCATAAAACAACACAAAAGAAAGACAAGGGAAGCTTAAAAAGACACCCAACATGTGCCCAAAGTTATGGCTTGGGGACGTTGGTATTTGTTCTTACACATTTGAATAATGTATGGCAATACAATCATATTTCATGCCCACAAATGAGCATGTTGTGGCCATGGACTGGCAACCTGTACAGGATGTACCCCAGATCTCCCTAGACAACAGCTGGGATAGACTCCAAACCTGAATTGGAAAACATGTGTATAGAAAATCATTACTTCAGCATCAAGATAGTGTTCCTTGCCTTTTAACAAATGGTTTTTTTGATGAATAACCGTCGTTCTTGCTAAAGTTGCTGCTGAAAAACCACATTTTTAATTAAATACCGCTCAGTTTTACTAATTAGCTGATAAATATCACTTGTTCAACTTTTATAACGAAGATGTTTCATATAATTTATTTTGCTTCCCCTCTTTTCTCCTGTTTCTTAATTTTTTAAAGAGTTCAGAGTTGTCTTAATTATAATTAGCACTTCATGCAGTTTAAGCTTCTTATTTTCTGGTCTGTGAGGGTTTTGTTGTTTGTTTGGATCTTGGAGAGCTGACACTTTGTGTGCCTCAGTATCTGCAGCACAAGCTGGTTTATTTCTGATGATTGTTCAATGTAAAATTGGTATTTAGTTTTACTCTATAAGTCTTTCAGCAGTATTTCCTTGTCAACTGGTCCCATATTTTTGTGAGATTTTGTGGAGATTTTCATGCGTTACTGCCTGTGCTCCTTTTAACACGAAGTAAAGATTATGTAGACATTTACTTGTTAAAACAGATTATTTTTAAGCATTTTCAAACATAACTTGATGAGAAAAACAAAAATTAAGCAATTGTGTTTTTTCATTCCAACAAATCCCATCAGAATTATCTTTGATTAAACCCATATTCTATTTTACCTGCTGTAAAAGTGGATTTTTCAAAGCTCTTTTGGCCTGTGGATTAATGGATAAAGCCTCCAGGAAAACTCAAAAGATGAATAAATATGATACAGTTTAAGGTGCAGTATAGCTGTATCAGTTTGAACAGGAAGTGTCAGAGGGTTCTTCTTTCTGAAATCCATTAAAATGATCTCAACAAAATTTCTCTTTCCACCTAATCCATTGTCAGCACTGAAGGCCGTGAAGTAACGCTAACGTGGGCTTCGGTGTAGGAAATGATAGCTTTATGATAATTTCTACATTTAGAGTTTTTTAAATCCATCAGGATTAAATAGTTTCCAACTAAATGCTTTGTATTCAAAGATAAATATGACAAATTAAAGTTTTTGTTTTCAAACAAATCACAAAGTGTAAAAGTGTTTTATTGAAAATGAACTGCTTTCTTATGTTCGGGTATTGAAAGTTATCCACGTGAATCATTTTCTCACAATATGATGAGCCTGAAAGAGTTTATAGATTGTGTATTATAATTCCTAGAATGATATGCAGCAACAAATGCTTATCTAAGATTACTGCTGATGTCTTACCTCTTTACTTTCTTGCTGTTAACACACACCCAAATGCTCCATTGAGCTGCCTAAATGTCTGTTTTTTATAGAGGTTCTCACACCTGCTAATGATCGATTAACCAAGCGCATTTCATTTTCAGCACCATATCCTCTTAATTATTTCCTTTTACTTTCTATAAAAAATGAATTATAACATTTATGTCTTGTTTTTCTTTTAAATCTACTTTTAGGGCCTGTTGAAAAACTGACAGCAACTAAAGGATATGCCTGAATGTTACGCATTTAGAGGGCGGAAAAAACATACATGTAAAATTCAGATACATATACTCATTCTTACAACACCAGCGTTTGACACAAAGTCATCTCATTCTAATCACACAGATTTATTGCTGACTTGATTGAATATTATTGATTAGGTTATAGAGGTTTGGATATGTAAGCCACAGCAAAGTGTTCATCTTTCATTTTGTGTGATTCAGTCGTCTCTGTTATTGGCCATTATTCTGTTAATTTCCATAAATGTTTTAAGTTCAGAGATAAGATCATTTTTCTTCTCTTGGACTAGAAGAGCCTGCTGCTGAGAGATGATGCTATGAGATGACTATGTGTAATTCTGCTTACTGACCACATGGTAGAGGCAGTCTATCAGGAATATCAACAAGGTGAAAATGTATTCATGTGTCCAGTGCCAGTGGCAGAAGCTAGATTTAAGTATTTGGGCTCAAGTTATTGTCAATTTATTGTATTTCAAGGTTTTTTTTTAATGTACAACCCCAATTCCAGATTAAATCCCATTCTATTTATAAGATAATTTTCATACAAGTAACACAAAGTGCTTTCCATGATAAAAAACAATTTTTGAAAGTTAAAAACACAAGTCATCACACACTCAAGTTCATTAAAGAATAATTTAGGAAACACACACACACACACACACACACACACACACACACACACACACACACACACACACACACACACACACACAC
>JBBBVU010058288.1:0-10361 GCA_037177055.1 Atherinosoma microstoma | reverse complement strand
TAGCTGAAGGCTCTGCCTCCCAGTCGACTCTTAGAGACTCTGGGAACCACAAGTAGACCTGCAGTCTGAGAGCGAAGGGCTCTGTTGGGAACATAAGGAACTATGAGATCTTTGATGTACACTGGAGCTTTGTTGTGGGGAGCTTTATATGTGAGGAGAAGGATTTTAAACTCTATCCTGGATTTAACAGAAAGCCAATGAAGAGAAGATTAAACCACTCATGACCCTCTTCCTTTTTTTCTTTTCAAGATTTTTTAACCTAATTTATCTATTTTATTTATCAATTTATGGATTTATTTTTGTGTTTTGTTTTTTTTGTTGATTTTTTATAAATCAATTTATCTCTATTTCTTTGTAATTAGTTTTTTTTATATTCAAGACTTTTGTCTTCAGATTTTGTTTACAGTATTTATTTATTTTTCATATAATTGTAAATAAATTAAGGCATTAAAAGGTTAATATGTGATACTCACTTTTTCTTGGGACCCAAAAGTGGTTGGATAGTTGATTCAAAAGCTGCATCATGGTTGCGTGTGGACAATCATTATGTCCTAATCAATAAAGCAGATACAAAAATCTGTATTTAATAGCCATTTCTTTAGAAAATGATACTATGAACCCATATTATGCTGTCAGAGCCGTCAGTAAATATGAGACATGCCATTCTTAGGGATGCAAAAACTAATGAAAAGCCTCAGAGACAGCAATGTTAAACTTGAGGAATTCAACAATTTGTTTCACTCTCAGGAGAGCTCAGATACATGAAAAATGAGACAGCTGTGGTTAATGTTTGTAGAATCGTTTCTGTGGTTAAGAAAAAGCCCAGCCAAGAAAGGAAGACTTTTCAGCGGGCCAACTTATCACTGTCTAAGTCTACCATATGTAGAAAACACAAACCAGAATATAGAAGATTCACTAATAAGTGAAAAACTTAAGAGTAGAAATTCCCACTCAAACTGCCAGGAAACACCTTAAAAAGTTTAAGTGGTTCTGGAGCAGTTTTGGTGAATTGAAAGCGAGACCCTGTTTCAGCCTGTACTAGAATATGAAAAAGAAAAAACAACAAAAAAGCATATTGGTTCTAAAAAATACATCATCATCAGTAAAACACAGAGGCAGCCGTCGGTATGTTTACTGATAATGTGAAGGAAGGCAGAAGTAGATTTATACCAGCTGTCCAGATTCAGTCAAATGCACGGGGGGATGATTGGACTACTCTTCATAAGAACCAAAACATACTCCAAAAATAATGGAGGAATTATGGTATTGGAGTATTCTTCAGAAGCAGAGCCAGTCATCAGATCTCAACCAAAGTGAGCTGCATCTGACTTCCTGAGGGGAAAAAAAGAGGCAGAAACACCCACAAACTCACATTCGCTGACAGATACTATAAAGGCCTAACCAAGCATCACAAAGTAGGAAACCCATTCTCTGGTGTACTAAAGAATTTGAGTTTGATTGTGTTCATTTGTTAATTATTTAAATCCCCGAAAAAATAAAAGTTGTTAGTCTAAACTCTTTCCCCAGTTTTGATGTGAATACTCTCAATCTAAAGTTGAGATTCTCCACTTAAAGCCTTTTTTTAATAATGGAAGAAGCCTGTTAAAATTGTGAAAGGAGTGTTCCCCTATACCTTCAAAAATGTCTTAAAGACTTATCTCTACAGCGAACACCTCCTGTTCTAACACCTTATCAAGTCTATCTCACACTTTGCATTTCTTTACCTTTTCCCCTTGCGCTCTGTCCTTCTAAAGAGATTTAGGCACGCATTTATCAAAGGCGCCTCTTAAAACACGCGCAAAGTTGATAACGGGCGCAAAAACATTGATTAACCTGTCGCAAAGAGGAATGCGCCCCGCAAAACCCTCAAAATTGCGCAGCAATGCATTTTGCGCTTTTGCCTTGAATGAATATGTAATGTGGGCATTTCTGCCAGAAGGCGAAAAATACTGGGAGGAGTAGATGCAAATAAATCAGCTTTGTGGTGCAATATTATTTACTAAACTTGAAATATTGCGCTGGCTGTTTTTGCGCCTTTATTTAGCGCTTCCGAAAGGCAGGCGTGAACTGGCTCAAATCTGCACAAGCGGCTAAAGCTGGATGAGAGACAATGATCAAATGATGCAAGAGGAGCATCAATCTGATTCAGAATATTCTTGTCATGGCCGGGTGAATACAATGACTGAACTTCTTGAACAAAATCTTTACATATGTGATCAGGCACAAAGGGTTTGGCATTTTATTTGTGGTGTATTTTATTTACTTTTTATTGTGTGTCGTTCGCCTTTTTAGTGTGTTTTTATACTGAGTTTTAGTTGCTGTTTTTAACATTTTTGCATGTTAATTTGGAATTATTGGAATGAATGTTGTAACGGCCTGTTGGGATGTTCTTTTTAAAGGGCCCGGAAAGTCTGCTCTCCCTCCACACGAATTCCATTAACCCTGGAGAGATGCCTTTGCAACTTGTTGCTACATTGAAACCACCATTGCTGAAGAGGGGTTCCTGGGACATGTGCGGCTGGCTGGTGGGCGGACTTTAACAGTCCCTCCTAACAGAGAGCTGCTAGTATGGGCCCCAATGGCGCTGATTACTGTGCCCTGTTTGAGGCTATGCCGAGTGCTGGTGAGGTGGGAGTGGCCAGAACCATCAGAGTGGTAAAAAACAGCAGAATCCTTGTACGCATCTGCAACCCACATCCCTACAGTTTGACCATAGGTCACCACCAGAAGCCTGGCCATCTTTATCAAATTGATTCTACTGATGTGCATGGTCCTGATGATGTGAGCCTGTCTCTGAAGGAAGATGGTGTGGATGAAGTGGCCTTTGTTCATGCAACATCTGATCCTTGACAAAGTGGCCTGCTAGAGGTGAGTAATTTGACCAATCGGTCTGACTTGTCTGAACAGCAGCAGGAAAAAACTCTGTGACATACTGCAGAAGTGGGAGAAGGTGTTCGCGAAGCATGATGAGGATTTCGGCTGGACCAGTGCTGTACAACATCACATCCACATGGGTGACACTGCACCCATCCGTGAGAGATTTAAGACACTTCCACCCTCTCTTTACAAAGAGGTGAAGACCCTGCTGGCAAGTCTGTTGGAGAAAGGGGTAATTAAAGAAAGCAGTAGTCTGTGGGCAGCCCCCATAGTCCTTGTAAGGAAGAAAGATGGGACTTTATGTTTCTGTGTTGACTATAGAAAGTTGAATGCAGTGACACACAAAGATGCATTCTCTCTGCCAAGAATAGAAGAGACTCTTGCCAGTTTGAACAGAGCAGAATGGTTCTCTACACTTGACCTAGCCAGTGGCTACTGGCAGGCTGAGATGAATCCACAGGACCAGGAGAAAACTGCCTTCACCCCCCCCCAATGGGACTGTTTGAGTTTGAGCGTATGCCATTTGGGCTCTGTAACGCTCTTGCAACGTTCCAGTGGCTCATGCAACAGTGTCTAAGTGGTCAAATTGCAGAATTGTTGAGATTACCAGAGATTTGTGTCTGGGTTTGGTATGATTGCTTGCCCCCTGAATTCCCTGCTTGTTGGCATTCCAGCTGACAAAAAATCACAAGCACATAAGGTACAATGGACTTCCGAATGCAAGGCTTCATTTGATGCTCTTAAAGCTGCATTAACACAAGCTCCCATTTTGGCATATGCTAATTTGGATGAGCCAAATTCGTTGTGTACACTAATGCTAGCTTTTTTTTTTTTTTTCCTCCATCCAATATCTTGCCATCTCTTCTTGTCCTCATATAATCTTTTTGTTTTTCCGTCTGCATTTACTTTACATCAAATACCCTCTACTGCAGTCCTTTTGGTCACACAAAGATGTCTTTGCCATACTTCTATTTGCCTGTTCTACTAATATTTTGATCTACATTTATTTTCCGTTTGCGACTTTCTTGCTCTCCTTCTACAGGGAATCATTTGCACACGCTAAATCCTAATTTAAATGAGACTGTTTGTGCCCGTTATTAATTGAGCAATAGATCACCCGCAAATCATGGAAACACAACAGGCGCAAAATATTTGCAGGGCAATTTAATTAGCGTTAGCTATTTGGAATCTCAGTAAATCAGGGCCTTAGTTCTAAATATTTACACCTGTCTAAAGCTTAAATGTTGTGGCTATGATGGTTTCAACAGAAATCAGGTTATGGCTATGCCTTGGACATAAGATTAGATAAACAGCACTGTAGATATTGGAGAATACATGAGAAATTCCATTTTCTTCCTCTCTTTCAGGATGCAGTTTCATCTGAAGTGCTTTGAAGGCATTGCAAGTGTGGTGGTCACTGATGCACTCGATATCACCCACAGGAAGAGCAGTGAGGGTGAAACTGTGCAGCTCCAGGACATCATTTCCACCTCCAAAGCCAGGTGCTGGGAGGAGAAATGGCTTCTTGAACTCGAAAATGGCATGACTGTCTCCCTGCATAAGGTGTCGTCTCGACTGTTATTGCCTTTATTTTTAGATTTATATCTCTTCCAGTGCACAGACGAGGCTTGATCAGTGGTCTTTCATAAATTATGCACTGTTTTTGGAATAATTGTAGAAATGCTCAGTTGGGAAAATTTACAACATTGTCTGATTTAGTTTTTCCCACTAATGGGCCATTTTATGTACGTAATATCAAGACATACCCCAATGAGTTGAGGACCAACAAGTCTGTTTCACAAGTCTGTCGTACAAAGGATATCCATGGATGAATATCAGAAGGTAAACACATATGTAAAATTTTTTGTGAACATATGTGTTCCTCATTGTAGTTTACAAAGCTGGTATTGGGATAATGAAATAATAAAAATAATTATTTCATTTACAGCAGATCTAACAACGTCCACATTCGAACCCATGTTTACAAATAATATAAATACAAATAAAAGGGAGGGCAGCATCTTCTGCTTGTTTTCCATACATCTAATGTAGGCTTTGAACTTCCATTACTCATTTTCAGAGCTGTAACCATGGCAATACACGGTATAAAACAGATCAATAACAGGGTTTAAAATGTTTCCAAGGCACATTACCTTTCAATGAGCTAACGCTAATGATTTACCTTCTGGCTCTGTCCAAGCTTTTATCTGTTTCGAAGTAGTTGCAGTAGCTTTAAACACAGAAGCATACTGCTGGTTACGATGGTTTCATCATTTACATAACCAGCTGGGATCTGCTCCCACAATCAGCTCCTTTTTAGTGCTGTTTAGTTGAGGTGGACAGAGAGTCTTTTTTCTTTCCTATATTTTGTGCACGTTTGGCTTCATGGAGTGAAGGTGGGGCCCAGCCAATCACACTAAGAAAAACTGTGGCATTATTTTGGGGGACTAGTTGACAGAGATGGATTTAGTAGTTGTTTAAGCAAATAAACTTGTGACCTTAAACATTATTGATGAGCTCTCGAACAGATCGTTGTTCGGTCTTGATAAACTGCAGCCTGCTGGTGTTTTTCTCTCTCTCAGGCCCTACAACCTTACCTGGAGCAGAACAGCAGGCCGATTGACCACATTGTGGGGCTTGTGCAGGGAAAGCTGTCCAAGCAGAACGGGGTGACACTTGGAGCTCTTATCTTGCTCCATGTCCATGCCAGGGATGTTTTAGGGAATAAGCGATGAGAATGACTTTGAGTGGCTCAGCCAGCTGCGCTACTACTGGGTGGTGTGTGGAAGGGGGGTGGTTGTGGTGGATTGTTTGTAAAGTTTAGAGATCAGTGATTGTTCTCTGTGCAGGAGAACCACCTTCAGACCAAGATCAATGCTAGTTTACCTTATGGCCAGTAGCTGGGAAACAAACCCGGCCCAGTCATTACCCCCCTCACTGATCACTGTTACCTGTAAAGATTTGATACAAGCGTTCACAACGATTCCGTTTTTTCTTCACTGTGGTTTTATTGTTAGACACACCTATAGGAAAAAAAAAAATGTTTTTTTTTGTCTTAACATCTGTTACCATGGCATTTCATTACAGGGGCCCCATTCAGCCTTCACATAGGGCAGTGGTTCCCAAACTGGGAGGCGGGATCTGACAGGATGAAGCCACTTTGGGATTTTTCATCCTTAAAGAGGGGGTATCATGTCATTTTCAGGCACAGAGAACCCTTTTATAGCACTATCATACAACTGTTACCTTCAGTTGTTTTGAAAATGCTATATATAGAAAAAAACAACTCAAAAGAAATTTAGCTTGCAACGTGTTTGAATATGAAGCCTTGAAAATTCGCCTCTGTGTTTTTAAGATTCTCCAACCTTTTCCGACACACCCCCTTCAGCACGTTGCTGCAGCTGAGAGTGGAAGGGGGGGAGTAAGGAGTGCTCTGCTGGAGCTGAGCTCGGTAATGGAGGGGGAGGAGCTTTGCAGAATAGGAGGTGCTATGCAGTAGCAGCTGTTTTTGCTCCCCTCAGTGGCTTCCACAGGAAATTCAAGGATTTCTCAAATATGCATGAATGAGTGAAAGCAACCCGCCGAGCATGTTTTGGTAGAGGGAATGACATGATAACATGATAAGAAGCTTAAATAAGTCCATTTTGCATGTTAACACAAAGAAAAGCCTGTAGATTACTTTAAAAGTAAACTACTCAGTTGTTGTGGCAGAGATGTTTTACTAAAGCTCAACTTTTTTGTAGTTTTGAGTTTCCTGGTTCAAAACACACTAAAATTGAGGAATTGATTATTCCTTTTTCATCTGACATGGTTTTAACAATAGTTAATGAAGTAACAGCCAATAAACTAAAGACTGTTTCAAAGCACATTTCTTCGGTGGGGTTGACATTATTGTTGTCGATGAAAGGGCCCTGAAGAAAAAGTTTGGGAACCACTGACATAGGGGATTCATTAACTGCTTACTCTGCTTTTCAAAGTCTTTCCTGATCTCACTGAGTTTTACTGAATATAAACCGCAATAAGCTTTTTAACCTCTTATTCTCCTGAGCTCTCACATCTTTTTCTCCAACTTCTTAAAGTGTCAGCTGAAAGTGACATTATGCCATTGACAGTGCTGCAGTTGTCTCATCTGAAGCTCTATCACTCACAGCCTCATCTCGGAGTTCACAAGTGTTAACTGCTGGTCAAAATAATTAAGAACAGCCAGGGGACAGAGTGAAGATTTGAGACCATGTTGAATAAGCACAGCTTTAACTTGCTTCCCCTTTCACCATGATGAGATGTCTATTTCAGACATAAATAATAAACTTAGATTACGTATTTTCACATAATAACTCATTTGTCTGAGAATATGTGAAGTTATTCTAATGGTTTGTGGTAAAGAAATATAATTCAAGGTATTACACTGGTGCTCTCTGAGTATACAGATGGTCTGGTCTGATTATATTTTGTTATCATTGTTTTTGGCTATTATTATCAGCCCCTATTGGTACATGTCTAGTAACCGTAGTGATGGAGTAGACCAGTGATTCCCAACCTATTTTCTTTGAGGACCCCCTTCATGCAACTCCTAAAAAGTCACGGACCCCCTGCACTAACCCGTGATGAAACCATGCATGGTTTGATGCTTTTAAAAGTGAGATTCTCACCATACTGCATCCTGGCTGAGTCCCTTCCTTCCATAAAGTCAAAGTTAAATTAACAACATACAGCCTTACTTATTTTTTTCTTAAAATAGGTACAATGTGTAGACATTAATCACAATGGCTCTGAATGTTCAAAGCCTCGGGGGGCCCCTTTGCTCTTTCGGGGAACTCCCGGACCCCAGGTTGGGAACCTCTGGAGTAGACTAATAACACAGACTGATTGAAATTTTCCTCTAAATAAAGTATTTTTAATTTCATTAACACATGATTCAGTGTAAACACATTCCTACCTTTTTATTAATAATGTCTACTTACATTTAGTTTGTCCACCGGTGTTAAATGTTAGTTCTTGTGTTGGGGTGTATTTTTCTTATATGATGTCATTCTCTGTTGGATCACAATAAAATTGACAAAACATAAATGATATTTGGATAACCAATAAGATCATTTTGGTAATGACTACATACAGTTATGAGTTTCAGCCAGGGTTTCACACATTTGATCAAATTTCAGAGCTTATATTAAACCTCAAACAAAAATAATTATGTTAGTTTTCCTTCAGCATTTTGTTCCGGGGCCTCCACCTCCATTTTGGAGAGGCACCTGAGGGTCCAGCTGGCACGGGAAAAACAGAGATGACCAAAAACTTGGCTGAAGCTGTGGCCAAGCAGTGTGTTGTCTTTACTCAGATGGACTGGACTACATTGCTCAACGCAAATTCTTCAAAGTGAGTGAATTCTCTCAGTACGACTTAATCTTGATGATGTGTGATGAAAACCCCTGAAAATGTTGTACTTTGGAAAAGATCATTAGAAGCAGAGATTCACACAGGCTGTTCCTCTTCTCATTTGGGCTGAAGTATACAAAGAGCATGTGTCTATCTGGGAATACCCACCATCAGAACTTCAAAGAACGCAGTAATAGAGCGTGAGACCTTTTTTAAGAGTTGCACTGCACTAATATCTCAGTAAGGGAAAATAGGTTGTTTGGCCTCAGCATCATCATATGGTAACAGATATATGTTGATGTTAGACGTGTGAAGTCACTGCAAACACACAAAATGACTGCAACGCTGAAAACTACGGACATCATATTCAAATTTTCTCCCCATCGCCATATTGTAATCTTCTTTTATGTGTTATTTCACTCTGTATAAAGTAGTTGTGTGTGTGTGTGATCAGGGCCGTGTGTCTTGCGGAGCTTGGGCCTGCTTTGATGAGTTTCACCGCATTGACTTGGAGGTGGTATCTGTGGTGGCTCAACAGATTCTCACCACACAAAGAGGTTGGTGTTTCTTTCTTTACTTTTGTTTTTTTTTTCCCCTTTCATTTTTAAGTAAGCTGACAGTGTACCAGTAACAATTTTTGGCAGGTTTTAAACTACAAAGCGGTACAATACAGAGCTAACACAATTTGTGAAGACGGGCCAGGAGATCTTTAAGCACAGCTTTGTACACCGCAGCGCAGTAGTGTGCTGTGGCTTCCTCAGAAGATGCAAGAACCAAAACAGTATTCGGGATATCTTCAGCCCAAAACTGAACTTATTATCTCATTTAGGCTTTTCTGAATGTTTTTCAACACAATTGTACCCTATTCCTTATCAGAATTTTAGATTTTAGGATAAATCTAAATACGAGACATGGCTTTTGTGACCCAACCTGACAAATTCTGAAACTTTTTAGGCCATCAGTATTAAGATGATCATTTGTATCTGAAGTCTGTCTGCGATTGTTATCATTGATGTGGTAAATGTGGTGGGTTCAGGATGTGTCCATTACAAATAGATTATAAATAAACAGATGAATGAATAGATTATTTAAAAAATGCAATGGAATAACCAATGTCTCTCCCTAAACCTCCAATACAAATGAATGAGTCATTCATTTATTGTCTTGTTAATGCAAACATTATATCAATTCTTTATTATCTTAATCACAAAATTTAGCTTAAAGTTATTATGCTGTGTAAAAGTGGAAATAAAAACAGAATTGAATTGGCAAATTATGTAATATCAGCTTGTCTCGAATTCAAAAATTCAAAATGATGCTACCAAAAATATATTGAGATTGAAATGTATTCCAACAAAAGAGGGTTAAGGAGACAAAGTACTAGCCTAAAAGATGATATTCTAAGAAGTTCAGATGTATCCTTTGTGCAAGTATTTTATGGCAACTCTGAAAGATGGCAACTCATACAGCCGTTCTCTCGGAAAGCTTCGTTCATTTTAACAATTCTGCAACTGTTGCAAAATATGAAATATGATGAAAATCTGATTAAGTACTATGAAACAAAAACGTGACAAATGAGGCCCTGAGCTACAAAAGCAAGAATGGGAACACCATACAGTTTCGAAACTACAGAAATGAACTTGCTAAGTTGTATCACTTTTCTCAATAGTCTATAGTTTACAAGCCAATACTTGTCTTCTTCTCCCTAGTGGATACGAGGGGTGTGACAATACATTGATCTACATCTATATATATCGATCATATATCAATAATCCAATTACATCAATCCAAAATGCAAACATCATTCAAAATCGATACAATAACCATATGATATGAATGGAAATGACTGTATTTAATTATCTTTGATATTGTTTCACATCAATAGGTGGATCCTGAATCAAATCGAAATCGTGACAGAATTTGATAATGGCAAACATTGAATCGCTATCCATGAAATCAATCTAATATCGTATCATGGTCAAACTTATTTACACCCCTAGTGGATACCTTTTCATCAATAATTCAGACATATCACTGTAATAAAGAGTAGCAGTATATATACAGTTTCAGTCAAAAGCTTGGACACATTTTTCCATAACTTTATATATATA
>JBBBVU010058287.1:0-10366 GCA_037177055.1 Atherinosoma microstoma | reverse complement strand
AGATAGATAGATAGATAGATAGATAGATAGATAGATAGATAGATAGATAGATAGATAGATAGATAGATCGATCGATCCAGTATAACGTGGCTGCTTCATGGACACGTTTAAATGTTTGTCAGGATCTCAATAACTACTAATGATTAGATTTTACTACAGCAAACTTAAAAAAAGATGGAAAAAGAGTGCATGACACTCGACTTTCACTCAGGAGGCTTGTGTTCAAACCCGCCCAGGCCCTTCTTTATCTTGCCACACGTATATTGTTTGCCCCTTTAGCCTCAGTTGCCAAGCTATTTGTCTCTGTTGTGAAGTAGTCTGTCTCATACAGTGCCAAACAGCTGAGCCTTAATTAGCCACCTGCTTAACAAGCTAGGCGCTAACATGACGACCACCACCCATTAATCCGTGTATCATTCATTCTTTTAATATTTAATTCAAAATCGAAATTCAAAATATAAATAATCAGCTTGTTTTTCATTATTCTTTTATAAATTCAAAACGAAAAACTAAAATCAGGCTGTTTTCTGCAAGCCTGCATCTTGTCTTTAAAGCCGTTTGGCTTAGTTTCTTCAGGTGTTTCTCTGCATCTGTCTCAGCACCAAGTCCCCATAACAGCACATTTACCTGACATTATGTTCATGTTATACCATAGTCAGTAAGAATTCTAATGCCAACTGGGGCACATTATTTTTGTATATACGCACAAGTAGTTTGGCAAGTTAAATCCCAGTTATATCATTAAGTTATGGGCGTCACCATAGCGACACGTTGATCAACTGGTTCAGATCAGCTGGGTGAATGAGAGAATCGCACTGTAGCATGGATTCTCTGGACAACATTGTTTAGCATTAAAAGTACATCGAGGCAAATATAAAATAGTTCATATACTTCAGCGTATTTAGCAAGATTTGTGGAAAAAATAAACATTTGTTATGAAATGTTTACTGCATGGGACCATGGTATAAACCAGCAGATTAAACAACTTGGTCCCGTGCATTACACTGTTTTAATGCACTTGCGCTTCGTGGGGTTCTCGACTCGGCGTCGTGTATTAAAACCGTGTAATGCACGGGTCCTCGTTATTTAATCCTTACTTAAAATTAGAAGCATGTTGTTATAACGTAGTGCTGCAACAGATTAATTAGACCTACAAGTGCAGACAAAGAGCTTCTCTGGAATCAGAAATTGAGTACGTTGCTGCTTTATTGTTTGGCTGCTTGCATTCAGAATATAAAGTGTAATTGATCTGATTTGTAGGGGACATATGTTGTTTTGGAGTAATGATCACTGGTTGATTGATGGTTTGTTTAATTAGGTTGTTATGGTGATGAGGAGCGCGGGTCACGTGGATGTTGTCGGTGACAGATTGAACTGTCAGAAGGGATTGTCTGTTTGACACGCGGTGGTTTTGCCAGAGAGAGGAGGACTGGGTAGTTGTAATTTTTGTCTACTGCTAGGTTTAAGTGCGCTATATTAAATTATATCTGGTCATCTTTAATAAGTTTTACATGTTTAACACGACATCCTGCCCATTGCGTTACGCCTGTGAACTACAATCACTTATAATAAACAGAAAAATGCATCAAATCAAATTGCATTATTCAGCAAGCTGATGGTGTGTCACAATGGACCAAACTCGTCTTCTGCTGCACCTGTGGAGGTTGCTAGGATTTATGGTCGCTATGATTAATTTGTGATTAATTAAATAAACCCCCGAATGTCTAGAGAGAAAAAAGTAGTGCACTCAAAATTACCCACAATGCATCTTGAAAGTAGTGAGCATCGATGGTCCCTAGACAGGTCAATATAGACAACAATGCATTGCAGACAGAAGCTAACGCAGTGTTTTGCTATGGAAGGCCGATTTAGCCAAAAACGTGCGTCAAAATGTCTTCAAAATGCGCGTTCAAAACATGTAGAGAACATGTAGAGAACACGTAGAGAATGCTTTCAGAACACCTTAACAACAGTTATGCTTAGAAAACATGTTAATTCATGTCGTTCTTTGGTAGATCATTCCAATTGGCTTAGGATTCTGGTTGAAGCCATGTCATTCTTGAATCCCACAACAAAGCGAAAGTAAATGTAGCAAGGCAAAGAAAAATCAAATCAGGAATCAAACCCCAGCATCTCGGGGGAAAGCCAAATAAGTTAAGCATTCAGCCAAAGGGCGCCTGGGGACGCAAACAGATAACAACAGAGCATCTCACCTATCACTTATATGATAGATTAATACATTGACTTTTTAAAAAAAAATCCTTTTATATAGAATTTTCATTTGCTTTTTAAAAAAATCATCAACTTATGGCATTACAGCCTGCCACCCCCTTAATAGGCTAATAATGATAAAAACCTACATGATTCCTATTAGATGGCTTAGCAACCATGTGCTCCTCTGTGCCTCATTTTGCCAGATATCTGGCACCTGTCAATCAAAAGGACACGCCCCTAATTATGAAGAGTTATAAATAAATTCCCTACCCCCACAAACTTGACCTATAAAAGCTAAAATGTTTTTTTGTACCAGGCTGTAAACATGTTTATTTCTGCTGTGAAGTTGGCCTTTTTAACATGGGAATCTATGGGAATTCGCCCTGATTTGGAGTCAGCCCCTAATGGATGAGGGAGGAACTGCAATTTTTTGGCACTTCCACATAAGCTGGAGGTTGCCACTTGTTTGACAGCAATCGCATCCAAGTGATCCGCGCTCCTCATCACCATAACAACCAAATTAAACAAACCGTTGTTTACATTGAACGTGCTTGGTAGTTCTATAATATCATGCCATAAGTGCCCATGGGGTTGTTTTGGAAAAACCTGAGACTCCCCTGTCAGCCTTTCCTTTAGCTAATCGCGATGCCTCAATAAACTTTTCAGCGTGACTGGTGATGAACATGTCTGTAGCTCATCCACCATACATACGTGACACGTAAACAACATCAGGATGGGCACTTTTGGCATATATATATATATGTCTGTTATCTGTTTTTTTTGTTCTGTTTTAGTGTCTAGTTACATTTTAGCTGTGTTTGTTTTTAAGTGCTTTCTAAATAAAGTTGCTACAGTATGGATGGTATGAACTGAATTGAACTGAAAATATCAGTTTGAGTATTTGAAGGTAAATTCTGAGTTTCTTTGACCTTTCAACCTGGAGTGAAGTGACACCCGACCGTTTTACAACATACTTTTTCCTAAAATATCTCAATTTTCCTGACATGTTCAACATGATTTGGGGTCTGTTTGAATCTGATCTTACTTCAACTGTTCTTCTCATTTTACAGCAAGCTTGGCACAAAATGTGACACTAAAAGCTATTTGATATAAAGGGTAAAACAGCAGGATTTATTCTCAAACTTCATGATGTGGCTTCTGTAACTTGCTGCCCCTCCTTCGCCCTCACTCGTCTTCCCACATCCATCCACCCCTCCACCCATTCCCTCTGCAAAGATAGCTTATCCCTCCTCCGCTTGGCTCTGACAGCAGAGCCCTTTCACCTACTTTCTGTGAGAGCGCCTGCCTGCAACCGTGCACACACACATGCACACACTCGTGCACAGTCTGCCTGCCTGGCCTTGTCATGTAGAGAGCAGCTCTGCAGTCTGACATGCTTCCCTACAGGAGGGAAGTATTTACCATCTGTCTACATTTATGGACTCTCCCTTTTCTCTTCCTTTCTCTCCTTCAATCTTAAACAGTTGAGAGAAAGTGAGGAGATGAAAATACTGCAGCATGTCAGATGATAAAGAACAAATGTGTGCCACGTATAGCTGCTGCAGAATGGTGCCATTGCGTAATGTTTGATCTGTAGTACAGGATTACACTTAAATCAGTTTAACTGGTTTGGCAATGCTGAAATGCGGGTCCGTCCAGCTTCATGGTGACATCTTATATGGTTAATTTGAAAACAGTCAGAGGCATCAGCTCCTAAACCTTTATCAGCCTCAGATCTGTGATATTGCAGCGGTGGAGTTACTGAAGCAGGAAAATGTGAGTAGAATTTAAATAGGAGGCAGGAGGAAGATCTGTTTTTGTAGAAGACTGAGCTCCCAGTTTGGCTTCAGGAAACATATTGTTCAATTATCAATTCAGTTCAATTCAGCTTTATTTGTACAACAGCATTTTACGAGTCATGTACAGTTCAAGCCAATTCATCATTATCCAGTTCAAACAAATCCCCATGTGATCCACATCAGTCCAGTTTATAATAACTGTGTTCATATAAAACAGTTCATAAAACAATGGCCTAGCTAAGGAAACCCTCCATCAGGACCAGAACCAGGAATGTAAAAAGGTCCATCAGGACAAGGAATTGAAACCCTCTATAAGAACCACACTGATGAGTGATACCTCACAAATTAAAGTCATATTATGCGTGTTGAATTGGTGGGACATTAAATATTGTCTTGTTATGAAAAATTGTTAGGTTCTTTTTTACATGTGGGCTGAATTCATTCCATAATATGTAATATAAGTCAGGCATGTTTGTGCATGTTTCATTCCAAATAACTTTTATCAAATACTAATATTCTCCTCAGAACAAGAACCACAATTGTATAAAGATGGAGAAAAAAGATATTGACATAAAACAAGCGCTCATAAACTCTGTCCTGTCTTCCTACTCTGACTACACTCCCCTCCACAGCTTGTTTTGTTTTGCCATGAAACCAGTACCAAAGCAGGCATGTGCAGTGTGCACTGCTCGAACAGCCTCCTCCTGTGTGATGTTAGGGATGCAGAGCATCATGAAGCTTCAAAAACGCTGCGCAGCACGCCTGCTGGAAGTGGCGCTTCTGCATTCAGTGGAACAGAGGGGATGACGCTCCCCTCATGAAGGGGGGGGGATGTCTCTCCTACAGGGACTCGTTCCCATCGTTCACAGTAAAGGACGTTCAAAAGATTCAATTTGCTACACATTCTTGCTTTGTGAGAGAACATGGAGTGACGTGATGGTGGAATATAAAGAGAGGAACAACAAATATGTGGATGCAGGAGAACTTGTTGTTAAAAGAAAAGCATGTCGACTGTTTGGAACTATTTTGGCTACAAGTGAGATGGCAAACTACAGGAACTTTGCAAGACATGCCAAATATGTGTGCCAGCCACTAGAGGAAACACACAGGCTCTGCTATCTACAGGACAACCACAAGGAACCCGAGATGATTCTGCCCTTGTGTCTCAGTCAATTACCATTAACCGGCGTAACCAACATTACCCGATGCTCCACGTTAAACATGGAAATATAGAATTAACTGTCAGATTGATAACTGTTCACCTAAATTTACCTTGCTGGTGTTGTTGGGGATAAAATCCATTGTTTCAGCTACCATTATGTTAGGGAACGACCACCTCCCCACCCCCATAGGGGCAAGTTATTTAAATCTAGCTTTCCTACAGAACGTGTGTATACTTTGTCCTTTTTATTTTATTTCATTTAGCCTTTATTGAACCAGGTTAGTCCCATTGAAATCAATGATATCTTATCCAAGGGAGACTGGCCAAGAGGCCAGCAGCATAGTTACAATAAAAACAGTTGACAACACATCAAATTTACCTTAAATTTTATGCAAAATTCACTTTCTAAAGGTTTTCTAACAGTCATATGTGTCTTTTCCCAAGTGACGTTGAGAAGGGAAACAGCCACTCACGGCATAGTGGATGCAGCCATGGACCCGGCCCCCCAAGCTAGCTGAGCCCGCCCTCTAAAATCTCCGAGCATAGGCCATTGTTTCTCCTCACCAACCCTCCAAAATGACGAAGCTAAGAGCGAAGCATGGCACATGCTCTGTTAATGGCTGCATCAACGAGCACAAAAGTCTGTACATACGTCCTTCATCTGAGCTCCTGAAGACCCAGTAGATGGAGGTCATTTTTTATGGACATGTACCTGCAAGACTTCCCAAAGTTTTGTATGTGTGCGCCAGCATTTTAAGGAGGACTGTTTTTACAACTTGGGTGCATAAAATGCAGGCCTCGCCAAACAGCTGAAGTTGAAGCATGGATCGGTAACTGTCTGTGATACATCTGTAAAGGTAGGAACTGCTCGGTATTTCGTTGCTTTACTGTGTAGGCCTGCTTAGCCTGATAGCCTGTAAACATGTTAGCACTACAGCTAACAAAGCTCGGTCACTGCTGCTGACGTTTGTGCCTTTGAATTATGCAAGAGTCATTAATTACCAGAGACATTCTCCAGGACTGGGTTCTTGCTTGCGGTCTAACTCCGGTTTTCATCGCTGCAGTGTTTGTTTTCTCTCGACTAAACTATTATGGGCTGTTTTGCTGAGGAAGCGCAAGCCGTCAATCACCCCAGGAACGGTGCGCGGGGTGGAGTGATGGGCGGAGCCATCAGCTCCTCGGCTCCCTGAACAGCCGACCCACTCAGAAGGAGCTGTTTTCAGAAGAGGGAAAATAAGGGGCTGACGGAGAAGCTACTGCCTTCAAAGTAAAGGCCGATTTGATCGAACTATGGCTCTGACAGTTCATTGAGATATCATAAAATTGTTTCAGATTGGGAACAAAGTGCATAATATGGAACCTTAAAACTTTCTCACATAAAACATGTGCACACAGACAAAGAAGACTGCAATGATTAATCCATAGCTTTAAACTCATTCAGTGTAACAAGGGCTTTAAAGCGAAGTTCAGATTGTAATTTATTCAAAGTAGGCCTATTAGGTGCTAAAAACCTGAATGCTTTCTTGCCCAGTTCAGTTTGTACTTTGGGGACAACAAATCGCAGAGCATCCATAGATCGGATATTGTGACTTCCTTGTTTCCTTGCCAAAAGACAAGACAAGTAGGACGGAGTGATAACCGGAATGGTTTTATAAATGAACAAATACTGATGACTGAGGCGTTGAGCGCATAAAGATGTTCAGTTAACCTTAGAATATAGTACCCAATGGTGAATAGTTGGTAATAAATCTCAGGACCCTTAACCCTGTCTAGCACGCTGAGACAATGAGCAGAAGCATTCATATACTGAAAAGTTTCAGTTTTCTTACAACATACTGAACGTGCTCCTTAAGACAAGTGGTCATCAATTAAAAATCCTAAATATTTAAAAATAGATACCAACTCAATATGTTGACCATTTCTTGTGAAAATTTTCTCAGACAGTGCTGATCTTGCAGTTTATGAAGTGGTAAAGAACATACATTTTGTTTTGTCTGCATTTAAATCAACTTGGAGATGAAAGTTGTTCTTGTACTCTATTAAATGCAAGTTGTAAATACTGAAAGGCCTCAGCAGGAGTATGTGCTGATCAATATATACCAGTGTCATCAGCGTAGAAATGAAAAGTTGAGTTTGGAACATTCATTCCAAGATTATTTATGTAAATAGTAAATAATGGGCCCAGCACTGAACAAGGAACCCTCTATCTGAACTGCCTGGGTTCTGTCTGTGAGATAATTTGCAAACCATCCAACTGCTTCTTGAGAAAAGCCAATATCTGAAAGAAGTTTGATTAAAATGATGAACAGTATCAAATGCCTTTAAAAAGTCAATAAAGAGCAGCACTGTCTCTTGTCAGGAGCTTCAGTTACATCATTTATGACCTCCATGGCAGAAGCAACAGTACTGTGATTTTTTTGTTTTGTTTTCAGAAACCTGACTGAGATGGTGACAGAATAGAGTTGTTGGCCAGAAAGTCTTTTACCTGTTCACTGATCAGGGGTTCATGCACCTTGGTAGAACAGGTTTGGGTTCTCGGGGTGCGTGGCTGGGGCACTGGGGGGGTCTTGCTCTTGCTGGGTGGCCGTCTTGGGGGACCGGGTACCCCTGGGTGGCGGTGCGAGCCCTCTGCCTGTGGGGGTGGGAGGCGCTCTTCTGCTCTGATGTGCACAGAAATCTCACACAGCAGCTGAGGAGGGTCTACTTCTGGTATATGTCCAGATTTATCTGTAGGAAGAATTACTAAAATCTAGCGTTAGCTAAAGCAATGCTGCTAACGTTATCATAGCTATAAAGTAAAATAAGTCTTTGCATGAGAGTTATGAGAATGAAACAACATCAAAGTTGTATCAAATTTTATTTATCACAGAACATATTGTCTAATAAAGATGGTGAAGCCACTTCTTGTCAAACTTTCCACCAATCAGAGAGCTTAAATTGAGGGTAATGTTCAATCAGCAGCAGCCAAAGATCAACAAGTGGGCAGAAAGTTCTATGTGTGTCTGAAATAAAGAAAAATATTTGGTCCTCTATGGCTGGAATAAAAAAGCTGAGTTGGAGTTGGTTTTGATGAAATTAGGAAAAAGTGTAAATATGTAGTTTCTGTTGTGTTTGTTTTCCTCCTGAAACGCAGGACTTGAGAGAATGGCCACGTTTACATGAGAGTTTAAATTCCCCTTTAATTTGGAATAAAAGTTAAATCCACTTTAAAGAGATGAAAAATGACCATGTAAACCCCTAATTGCAAATTAAAATCACAATTCAGAATTAAACTCACATCCATAGTGGCTGGTTATACCTATTTTAGTTCCGAATGGAATAATTCTTTCATATCATGTATACGTTCATTCTGCTTTCAATTAATTCCGGTTGTTCTGAGCATGCTTGTTCCCTCGTCTTGGCGCCATGACGACCGTACAGTGCTGGCCGCCCGAAGCAAACGTTGGACTCAAAGCAAGTCTATTTAAGTGAAAGTGAAGTAGTATGCTAGTGTCCAGATGTTGCCTTACAACTAGAATCCACATCAAAGTGAAAATGGTTCTTATTATGTGGTCTTCCATGTGGTAGCGAAAAAGAAAAGAAGCAGGAAGTGGAGTTTGTTTTCTTCCGGTAGACATAGGTACGTCACGTCTACCCCCCATCCAATCAGAACTCTTCCCAACCCCCAAATCTAAAGCGCAATCGAATAAAGGCGATTAAATGTGTTTTCAGTGTAAACCTCAAGGAGAATACTTTAATTCAGAATGATTTAATTCGGAATAAATAGTTTTGAATTAAAAAACATCATGTAACCGTAGCCAATGATGTTGGGATGAGAAAAGGCTTGGTCACTGTTGATCTGGGTTTTATTTCTACAAAGTACTGTTAGTAATAAATTCTGTTTTCTTCTTCTGGTTGGCCTTTTTGGTGCTTTATCTATTCATACATTAATTTTATATCATTTTAGCCTCATAATCTGACAACCGAGGCTGTCCTGAAAATATCATGTTACCATGGTGACTGGGATTGAAAGAGTTGAGAGTATACCTGCAGTTTTAATGATTCTAATGGTAAACATTACCTGTGGCTGAACGTGAGGTTACATGTCTTGTTTTTAACAACTGATAGTTCAGTTTGGAATAAATATGATCTATTCTCGCTCCTGTCTGCCATCACGGCAGCTTATTGTTAGCTCTGTCTTTATGAGGGCACTTTGGGGTCGCCTCGGACTGAAATTAGAGAGTGCTGATTTAGCCATCCCCCTCACATAGAGGATTATTACATCCTGCTAAAGCTTCTTGTCAGCAACTAAGAATACAATGTGACTGCTCATAGCATGCAACTCATATCTGTTATCACTTTCAAACCGTCTGTATTGTGATATAAATGTGCATCTTATCAGTTTACAAATGAAGCCACATTGTACAAGCTGAGGACTACAAATGGTGAGATGACACTCTGTTCTGAGGTTGTTCAGTAAATCGAAGCTTATTCTCATCTAAGTTGCAGAGGTAGTGGAATATATAACCGTTACATCAGCAGAAATGAGAAGAGGCTGGTAGCAAACGCTGAAGAGTGACTGTGGTCTTGTTGAAGCCAGACGGCTGCCAGTTGGCTTCAGCACAAACATGTCCTCTGAAGTCCAAAACCTCATTTCAACCACTTACAGACTGCATGAAAAACTGCTGAAACATGGGATTCTGCTCGTCAGCTATAATGAACAGTTAGTTTCAGAATATGCATCATAATAATGTAGTTTATCAGCTCCGTTGCCAACGTGAAAGTTGCTGTTTTACATCTATGGAGGTCAGAGATATATTTTACTGTATATTGCACCAAACATGAAACACATTGTTTCAACCCACAAACCAAACCTTGAACTACCCTGATATTATGCAAAATAAGTCCATTTTCCACTTCACCAGGACCACCTTCCAATACAGGGTTGGACCCCCTTTTTAACTCTTGGTGAGAAGTAGCCATCAGAAGATGCTCCACTGTGCTCATAAAGAGATGGACATTGTCAACAACAATACTCAGGTAGACTGTGCTGGTTAAACCATGCCACGTTGGTACTAAGGGGCCCAAAGTGGGACAAAAAGATGGATGGATCCATGCCTTCATGATGTTTCCATCAGATTCTGAGCCTAGCATCTGAATGTGGAGCTGAAATGGAGACTCATCAGACCAGGCAACGTTTCTCCATCTTCTA
>JBBBVU010058286.1:0-10379 GCA_037177055.1 Atherinosoma microstoma | reverse complement strand
ATCAACAACTACGATTGCTTCAACAACCACTACAGTTGCTCCAACAACTACAGGAGGATCTCAGGAAACAACCACAGCCTCTTCAGCAGTAATTAACCAAACAAGCTTCATTTTGTTCACAGCAGTTATTACAATTGCTCTTTTCAAATAAGAACTGGACTTGCATATTTTTCCGCAATTAATTTTATACAGATTCAATCATCTAAACTAATTTATAACTATTTATTATCTTTATGTGTGTGAGTTTTTGTTACATGTTTGTTTGCACTTCCTTAAAATTTTATTCTCAATGCACTTTTAATTCTTTTGCTCAATACAGACTTTCTGTTTGTTTTTTAAAGAAGCAAAATGCACAGACAACTTTCTGAAAGCTGCTTAAATTATTGACACAGAACTAAATGAGCCAGTGAGCAGACAAAATACAGTAATCTTTACTATGTATTTATCTGTCTGGATATTTGAAATCCAAATGTTTTTTTTAAACTGCTGCTACTGTGCAGATCACAATGGTGATTGTTCTGTTACATTAATTTATAACCCTTTTATACATTAACAGTGTTACCGAATAAAAGAAACTAATCTGACTAGTTGTGACTTTTTTTTTTTTTAGTATTTTGCAGAAAACAAATGTCGTCATCTGTTGATGAAATGTGTCATCATACAATTTGGGCATCTCATGGATGCAAAAGTCTATTGTCAAAGTGTAAAAACAACCATTGTTCAGTTAGCATGCATTTGACATTTAACAAAAAAAGGAAATTTTTTAAAAAAAGAAAGAAAAAACCTACCTCAACCATCATTATGCAATTGCATTAAATTTGTGGTGCAACAATTCGTGTATTTGTAAAGGTTATTCTTTAAAATATGTTAACTGCTCTTTTAAAAACTATTTTTAAAAAAAGTTTTGGCATATATTTCATTGATCCTGAGGGAAGTAGTCATTTTGCATGTTTGAGCATTTTAGGCAGGTAGATGTCACAAACCAGCATACAAACAGCAGGCCACATAGGAATATGTTTTTCTTTTTTTTCCATTTCAGGATACATCAGCTACTCAAAAAATATCACCCTCCCCTAAATCCTTACCTTAAAAGTTCTGTTGTAAGATTTACTGACATGAAGTGGTAAAGACGGGTATAAAAGTTACTTCAAATGCTAAGCACACTTGTGAAATGATGGTCAGTGGCCAAAACTCTTCCACATGTGAAGATGTTTTTATCCATGAGTGGATCTAGTAGCTCCAGGTAGTGATGACTATACACAATAAGCAACTGCCACAAAATGATGTACATGTATATAAGGCGTTCTTAATTTGGTGCTAATATTTTTTATGACACTGTAATATGTCTCACTACAAGCATTTGATGTGTTTCTCATGTTCTGTTGTGAATAAAACATTGTTTTTGTAACCCTGATTTCTTGCTGGGTAGCAAGCTCCAGACTTTTGGGCTGGGGGTGAAATGTGGGCTGCAATTGTGTTTTGTGAACAGCATGTACAATTCACTTGACTTTTTGTTCATTGGGGCGCATGTCGCTCCCTCCCTGTTATGCTGACCCAAAACAGGGCCAGGTAAGAACTAAAATCACACTGAAACAGGGTTGTAATAGGCCAAATGCAAACTCCGGAAGGGCCCCAGGAGATCACACCATGCTCTTCTTACTGTGGAGGTGACAATGCTAACCATAACACCACAGTACAACCTAAAGACAGGTCAACTAAAATGAAAAGAAAATAATTAGAAGAGAATCAATGAGTGACTGAATAGGTAAATAAACAACGTAACTGCTGAGTAATGTATACTAATATGACTGGTGTCCATTTGACTTCCTTTAAGATTTTTCTAGTTAAAACGTGCAGTCAGCTATGCAGCAGCACAAGGTTGTACAAACCTGTTTGACCAGTAGGGTGTGGTGGAATACTGCTATTTAACTTGAGTCAATACTACTTGAACCGTTAAGTCTGCAAACTCAGTGACTTTGTGACTTTGTGGGTTCACTATAAAGCATGAACACTGTCCTTAAACTGATATGAATAGCCCCAGAGCGCGGGATCAATTTTCATCTGTTTCATCCCCAAGATCAGGTCACATCTTTTGGATGTGGAGGAAAAAAGTTACAATTTTCTTTTACTATGCTGTGTTATTTATTTATAAAGGTTCATTAGTATTTCACATTGATCCAAGCTGTGCAGCTTTCTTTATCATTGTCTCACTGTCAGAAGATTTTCGTTTCCGAAGTCATTAGCTTCTACGATCTCCTAAGCCTGTGAGCTACTTCCTGCTCTTCTTAAACTTCAGTGTTAAGAAGCTTCTCTCACTGATAACTTGAGTGAGTTATTGAATTATTGATTTAACAATCTTAATAATTTATTAACAACTAAAACATTGAAACTGCAATGCCACACATGCAATTTCCTTATTTTAAAAACTGACTAGACTTTCTTATTCTGACAGGCCTCTGTTGTCACTTGGATATACAATAAAATAAGCCTCCACACTTAGAGATTTCATGTACAGTTAAAAAATCCACCTCTGCACCTTTTCTATATGTACTGTATCATTCAGCTGTCAGATTCATCAAGACTTTCATGTTCATCATTACTCCCAGCAGTGGATTGGGTTATTTGCTGCTCAGACTACAAAAGCTTTAGCTGACATTATGTTTTGTTGGACAGTTGCTTCAAGGGATGAATTTACCTGTAAAGTCAGAGCTTTGCTTTAAACGGTCTCTATCATCTTTTACAGCTTGGGAAGGAGACATGTTTCAGCTGGCTCATAAAGTGCAACATGCAATTGGTAGACAAAGAGGTGCATTGAGTTCTTCTGGCCAAAAAAAAGCACCAATATCTGTCAAAGAATTGACTTCAAAATCCTATAGTTAGTTTACAAAGCACTAAATGGTTTTGGGCCAAAATACATTCAGGATCTCGGTTCACAACCAACCAGGTTGCAAGTCATCAGGGTCAAGTCAACTTTCTGTTCCCAAGGTCAGTATTCCGTTTTTATGCTCCTCACATGTGCCAATACCCAGAAAACTGCAGGTTTGCTGAAAATTTCAGCTGTTTGAAATCAAGGTTGAAAATATTTATATTTGTTGCCTTTTATCAAAACAATTTTTAATACCTCACATTTTACACTATGCATTTTATCTAATTCTATTTTAGCTTTTTGTGTCTTTGATTTCTTTTTAAATACTTTTTTAAAGTTTGTTCTTAGCATACACTTTAAAGTTCCTTATTCCATGCAACTGTAATGCTTTTAATGTTTTATGTAAAGCATTTTGACTTGTCTTGTGCATGAAATGTGCAATACCAGGGGTCTTCAATGTTATTCAGACCAAGTACCCTCAAACTGATGCAGAGATGGAGCAACAGGGACCATTATACAGCTGAAAGGCATGTGTATTGTGAGCTTGCATATAACTTTGAGTTTGTTTAGCTCAGAGAAAATATCATTGAGTTATGGTAAATCCAAGCATTGGATAAATATTTGTTTATTTTCAGGTCTACTCTCATTCTCCTGAGAAATAGTGGCAATGATAAAACCAACATCTGTCGGTTTTATCACTGTGCAACACCTGTCTGAGAAAGACAGAGATTGGAGATTGTCAACTATAACACATTCAAATGAACCTGCTTTCAGATTGAAGTTATAGTGGTTGGTTAATAAAGAGAAGAACAGCTAATGCAGTGGGCTGGGATCAGGAAGAGACTGTGTTAAAATCCACAATATAAACAAGAGCAGTCGTAAATCTGGTAATGACATGCACATAACTATACTAAATGCTTGGATATATGGCTCTTAGCTGCTCCAAACAAAGCTTTTTCTGAAAATCAAATCAGATTTCAACATAAATAACCATCCATTCCATTCTCTTACTGAATCCACCCACAAGCTTGGTGCTCACAAAAGATCCACCTCCACCTTTTCATCGTCCTTTAAGCTGAGAATTCAGCTAATCCCTGGAGTGAGCTGAACTCCCTGCTGAGTTGAGCTCTGCTTTTTTCCCCTTGAATGGAGTGATATAGTCAGAACATAGAGGGTAAACATCAATGTTCTATTTACTCAAATACAGGATAATCTGTTCCACATCAGTTGGCCTACAATGTTTTCCTTCCTGTGTACAGCCAATGTGTGGGTTGAATTGAAAAAAAAAAATTCAATAAAAACAGGAAAATCTTGGAAATCCCTGTCTGTTTCACTGATTTTCCTAATATGTTTGTAATACTCACCAAAGACTGATCCAGAAGTAAATCTTGTTAATGCATTTTTTGTATTTGACAGATCATCATGCTTTTATAGAGCCTAAAACTCAAATGTTTACTTGTAATTCAGCATCATAAAATCTATATGAATGTGGAAATATTGGTTTAACATTTTTCAGTAATATAGCTAAGTTTTTTCAGTCTGTAGTGTGAATTATGGGTGATGGCTTTCAACTCCTCAATTTTCAAATCTTTGTTAACTTACCCATCAAATGGAACAACAATTACGGCACATTGCTCAAGTGATTCCTGTATATCCACTTAACTTTTTAAACTTAAAAACACACTGTCTCTGTAATGACCTGGGAAACTCGGACTCGAAAGAAAAGCCAAACTTGGACTGAAACGTTAAAAAGTTTTATTTTACAATATGAAATGTTGAGGAACCTGGTTTCCTGAGAGGCAGTCCAAGAGAGGTTGATGTGTTCCAGAAAAGAACCGCCGGCAGCAAGAAAAACGAAATAACTGAAAGCGTATCATAATATTAATAGAGATGTACCATAGTGTTATGCAGGTCATTGCATAACAGTCAATCACCTGTAGTAGACCCCCTGTAGAGTATGGGGTCATTGTCACCTTACAGCTGATTTTCACATAAGTTATAAAGCATCTCACTATCTTGGTGGTGATGGCACTTTGTTGAGGCACCATGATTGAGCAAAGCGAGGGCTTGCAGAGTTGTGAAATGTCAAAAAATGGTGAAGTGGTGCTGGTAGTTCCTGGAGTCACTGTGGCTGGAGAAGGTAAGTTCAGCTTCCAGTGCAAAATCAGAGCAGCAGCTATGTGGTCGAGGCAGAGACACAAAACCCTGCAAAAGTTGCCTATGCCACTTTAACTATGAATGAGCGAATTCATATTCATTGACAGTCTTGTTTTGACAGTGGATGTTCAGTCAGTATTTACTGTCATTAACTTTTCAAATAAGTCTGTGGTTACAGTTTGAAGAAGGTTATCTGAGTAGGTTTCAGTTTACTTCCTGTTAACAACTTTTTCATGTTTCTAAAGTAGTCGCAGTGTTATGTCAATGTTCTGTCGTGTTCATATTTGCCTGTTCGGACACAGCAGCTGTAGTGTTGTTGAACTCTGTTGACTGAAGTGCAAAACCAATAGAGGCTGCATTAGTGCCATGTTGGCAGAAAAGAAAACACAGTCATTGTCCCTTTATATTTTCTCTCACAGCCTTATAAACGGATAACTTTATTCTAAATACATTGTTACAATGGAAGTGCCTCTAAAATCTAAATTCTGCTTGGTCATCATTCCAATTCCCATTAAAATTGAAAATAGAAAATAGAAATAATTTGTATCGATAGTGTCTGATCATCACTAACACATAAGCAGTGTAACCACAGTTAGATGCACCGACCACATTTTTTAGTAGGTTAAGTGTGTTTATATAAGTATCCTAAGAACTCTGGATTTGTGAACTGAAAGAATACCTTACCACATAAGCTAAGCAACATGTATACAGAGTTATGATTGGTCCAAATGTTAGCTCAGGAATGTCTTTGTGTGAAACCTATATAAAGAAAGCTGATACAGAGTCAGTGGGATTTTCACATTGGCTTCCGAAGTCTTCACGGATTCTTTTTCACAGATTTTGTTACCAGACATTTTGTAATAAACCCTTTTGTTATGCATCAAGCTGGTGTCCGGAGACCTTTTTTCCTGCAACCCTCTTTTCCACATCACCTGCCTCAAGTCATAAACTTCATATATTTTTGGGATCTTCTCAGATGGAAAATTTAGAACAACGTCTGGGTCATACAGTGATTCATGCTGGTTTGATTTGCCTCTACTTTGCATTCTATTGGTGGAGAATGCATTTTACATATTGCACAGTGCTTTATTAATTTAATTGTGGGAAGCAAAAATTGGGATCAGGATAAAATTAGATTAATTGTGCAGCCCCATCTACGGGGGTACATATGTCCAGATTGTACCTTGAGGGAGAGAAATGTACTCCTCTGGAACCACTTGTTTCTCAGTGTGAACCCTCTGCGAAAGTAATTTCAAATTTAAAAATCAAAAGTATAAGAAAATACAATCTAAAAAGAAGTGTACAAATTTACTTTTTTTTAGCCAAAAGCTTGATTAACTATTTGATGCCTTTTCCAACAAGCTAAAAAGCTAAAAACCTTAAAGGTTGCCAAAATCTCAAAAGATAATCTAATGCTCTATTAAAAAAGGAGGAAGAGAGTTATTTCCTCCGGGTTCACTGCTTTTATTAACTCTATCTTAGTTTACTCCTCCTGTCCGTCTTGTCGTTGTTGTTACGTAGCTATGGCTCCGGTCAGGAACCGGGCTTTCCTAAAAAGGTCATGTCAAAAGACTTGGCCTTTGCTCTAACACATCTTTACATGCTAGAATCAGTATCATGTTTCTGCATCAGCAACTTAACCGCATCCTGCAGTCAGTGTTCAGTGTATAAGCTATTTTTAAAAGGAGGAAGTTCAGCCTGACACTAATGATGCAAACACCTCAAGCTTTTGGCTATTATGATCAAGACGGTTTCAACTTTTGAACCTTACGCACAAACGCACAAATACAATTGATACATTTCAGATACAATTAAATGTTTGGTCAAGTTCACACTCTACAACACTCAACATGGTTTTGTGGTAGATATTTTAAAATTGGTTACCAATCCCACGTGACCCAGGAGCTGTGGTAGAAAAACCATGGCCAATGCTGACTGAAAAGGTTCTTCCTGTCAAATAAGACTCAAAGACCCACAATTTTTCTGAGACATGACAGTAAAATATTGTGGTCCATCTTGGTTTCTATGCTGCTGTTAAATCTTACCAAAGACGTCCCAAAGAGTTCACACTTCATGACTAAGATGGCTGCTCAAGGACTTTTAAAAAAAAGAGTTTACTAGGCTCCAAATAGGAAATCCTTACCCCAGAAAACATGCACTAGAGAATGGACCTATACCTCCACACCTTCATTAGGACTCTGTGTAGAACTTTGGTAGTACTTTTTATATATTCATCTAATGTACCAGCTGAATCTAAATGTAATGTCTCTGATCAGGAGGAAGCACTGATTATTACAATGATGACATGACTCAGTATTGAGCCTTAATGATAATATTATACAGGTTGGATGAGGACATAGACCATATAAATGTGTCTAAAACAGAATTAAAAAGAGCAGCAACCTCCAAAGAGGGGTTGCTGCTGACACTGACACGTAAGGGCATAAGATGATTTATGTCAGGTGCACGTACGCATCCATGCAGTCACCATAACAGAGGGATGTCACAGGAAGATTGGTAACCCTTTGGGATTTTGTCAAACTGTGCATGAACTGAGTTTTTTTTAGTTCATTCTATTTTATTCTATTTTTGTATTTTAATGTCGACAGAGCAAAAGTGAATCAGCGAATAATGTGCTCTGGGAACTGTGAAGTTTTCAATCTACCAAATAAATGTGACCTCTGTATGCTGATGGTGCAATGTGAAATATAAGAGGGATTAACAAAGTGGCTGGACTCATTAAGGACTAGGAATATTTATTGAAAACACCAATGGAAATCCATTCAGTGGTTTTTTTTGTCTTTTTTACTTGGCTTAGTTGCTGCCCATGTTCTAATAATTGATTTATATTCTGGTTTGTCTTACTTCCTATCTTATGTTGTTGAGCATCTTCCTTTATTGCTTCAGTTTACTTTCTGTTCACCTGGTTTCTGTTAGCTGATTAAACCTCCTGCTCCATTAGTATCCTCAAAATATACACCACCTGGTTTCTGTTGTTCTTTGCCAGATCCTCGTTGTTGCTTTCACTTTGTCTCTAACTGTCCATGTAGTTATTCCCAGAACAGGGATCCCCAGCCTTGGTCCTCAAGGGCCAATGCCCTTCAGGTTTTGTATGTTTCTCTGCTGCATCACACCTGATTCAAATTAAATGGATCTCCAACAGGTAATTCAAATATTAGCCTTTTTTATCTTAATTGATATAGCTATTTTTAAATATAAATTTAATTAACAATTATCTAGAGATAATTTCTCTACTGGTACTAAATTATTGTAATTAGAATAGGTTTGTCTGAGCTTTTCAGCAGTGAGAAAATCTACCTCTCAATTTTTAAGTTGTTTTTGTGTGTGTGTGTATAATTCTCATATCAAGTTAATCTAAACAACATAATATGTTCTTTGAATTATTCCAATATACGGCACTTAATTATTGGCTAGCTTTAATGAAGTCATAGTATAGACTGATACCTTTGTACAGCTGTCACGCTACAAGAATCAACCATTTCCAGCAGCTTGGACTATTCCAGCAATATGACGAGACCTAGCAAGAGAGCAACCACTATAGCAACCACTGGTGCATGTCGCCTTCTCCTCTGCAGCTATATTAAACTCAGTCCAACTCTGATCCATCCTTACAAAGTGTATTAAGTCATAATTACATCTTCACTGACAGTGATTTAGTATGTTAGGGTTTGATTTATTGAACTGGCATTTGTCCTTTAATAAAATCAAAGTTCACTTGATAGACGGGCCCACCCACAAGTAGCAATTGCCCAGCCTGTTGCTATGTTCTGGTACTGGGAATTTATAATTCTCTTTCTTGGTAAGGAAAGGAAAGGCAAGTTTATGAAATGTGTTTATAGCACATTTCATGTACATGATAATTCAAGGTGCTTTACATACAAACATTAGAAACATTACAGCAGGGTGCAGCATTAAGAAGAATTAAAACAAAAGTAAAATAACAAAATAAACAATAAATAAATAAATAAACCCTGAGAAAAAATTGTATATATCACTTGCTATCATAAAAGGCTGCAAATAGAAATGTTTTTAACCTTGATTTAAAACTGCTGAGAGTTTCAGCAGACCTGCAGGCTTCTGGGAGTTCCACATGTGAGGAGCATAAAAACTGAACGCTGCCTCTGCGTGTTTAGTTATGACTCTGGGAACTTAAAGTAGACTTGACCCTGATGACCTGAGGGATCTGGTTGGTTCCTAACGAACCAAAAGTTCCTGAATGTAACTTTGTATTTTGGCCCTAAACCATTCAGTGCTTCATGAACTAGTAACAGGACTTTGAAGTCGATTCTTTGACAAACAGGAAGCCAGTGTAAAGATCTGAGGAGTGGTATTATATGGTAAGTGAAAAAAATCTTATGCAATTAAGAAAATAAAGGTGACAAGACTGGAAACATTTGTTTTGCTGAAAAACAGTGTCTGGCAATGGAAACACAAAAGTGGATGAAACCAAACTGTCAACAACAGCTGCTCCGACAAAAGTCAATGCTACAACTTCTGCAACACCTGATACTGATCTAAAATGTGAAATCATTGACAAGATCTGCAATAATGGCAAAAAAAAAAAAAAGTCAGCACAGCAGACCCTGAAAATATTGATTAAAGAAACCTCAAACCATAAGCATAAGCAGCAGCATATTGAATAGCTACTCAGAATTAACTCATTTGCAAAAAAGCCCGTCCGTCCGTCCTCTTCCGCTTATCCGGGTAGCGGGGGCAGCAGCCTGAGCAGGGCAGCCCAGACTTCCTTCTCCCCGGCCACATCAGCCAGCTCATCCGGGGGGATCCCAAGGCGCTCCCAGGCCAGCCGAGATATATAATCCCTCCAGCGCATCCTGGGTCTACCCCAAGGTCTCCTCCCGGTGGGAAATGCCCGGAATACCTCCCCAGGGAGGCGTCCAGGAGGCATCTTGACCAGATGCCAGAGCCACCTCATCTGGCTCCTGTGGAGGAGCAGCGGTTCTACTCTGAGCCCTTCCCTGATGACCGAGCTTCTCACCCTATCTCTAAGGGAGAGCCCGGCAACCCTGCGGAGGAAACTCATTTCGGCCGCTTGTATTTGCGATCTCGTTCTTTCGGTCACTACCTAGAGCTCGTGACCATAGGTGAAGGTAGGAATGTAGATCGACCGGTAAATCGAGAGCCTCGCATTTTGGCTCAGCTCCTTCTTCACTACGACGGACTGATGCAGAGCCCGCATCACTGCAGATGCCGCACCGATCCGTCTATCGATCTCCCGTTCCATCCTTCCCTCACTCATCAACAAGACCCCGAGATATTTGAACTCCTCCACTTGGGGCAGGACCTCACTCCCAACCCGGAGAGAACACTCCACCTT
>JBBBVU010058285.1:0-10382 GCA_037177055.1 Atherinosoma microstoma | reverse complement strand
CATTTGTCTTTTAGCTCAAATTATATTTTTACATAATCATTTCAGTTAAAGAAACAGAAATTAGAAGGAAGATTTTTTATCTTTAATTTCATGCAAAGAGGGGGTGCATCATGTGTTTGTGTTGGGTGTGTGTATGTGCATGCGTGTGTGTGATGATGAATGTGTGAAAAGTGAAAAAGAGTATGATCAGGTGTGTACTATTGATTTTGATGTTTTATACTTATTATCTTTTAAATAGATGTTTTTATGATGTGAAGCACTTTGTGATGTCATGTATGAAAGGTGCTATATAAATAAAGTTTGATTTGATTTGAAGAAAATTTTAAAGAAACTTACCACTAACAAACAGATTGCTACACAGCCAAGAGTTCTCCAATGGCTTCCAGTTATCTTCTTTGATGGCAGCAACTCATTTATCCCGTCATTCAGGGCAAGCAGGCAGTCTGGAAAATGAAATCCCATCCTTGGGATGTCAATACAAACATCAAAAGGCACAACAGGAATGTACCATTATTTCTATTTTATGCCAAACGAGAGCTATAGCAGCCTAGCCGGTAGCAGTACGCATACTTTGTTTACATTTTTGCTGCCCACAAATGTTGCCGACATGCAAGTCACATCATCAGTGATGAAAGCCGAGAATGGTCTATATAGTAAAGGAAGGAAGGAAAGTCTTTTTGAACCCAAATGACAGATTTAGTGTGACAGGAGAATAAGGGTGCATTCACACTCACACGCTGCTGGGCCCGCATTAACCTAACTCTGGTCTGCTTCCAGATTGTACGGTTCATTTGAAGCAGTGTGAACGCTCTTTCACACTCTGAAGATAAACAAAGAAGCAAACTCTGGTTAGCTTGACAACAAGGGTTGTCTATTCAAATGCAACCCTGGTGTAGTTAGCTTACAGTGTGAAAGCAAATGGACCATCCAGTGAACCAAAGAGAGGAAGTGACGTAGAATGCATCGTAGTACAACATTTTGGATATCTTGCTGCTGCTTCTGCTGCAACAGCTTCTTGTGAAAACTGCATTAGGTTTGAACACCAAAACCCTGAGACTGCATACATTTGGTATTACTCTGTTCTTTACATGCGCTGAACAAGCCAGCTGAAGGAAAAGGATTTATGTTTTCAGTCCTGGCCAATTGATGAGTGAGAATTTCTTCCACTCCTTCTTCCTGCTTTTGTTTTCTTGATTAGTGGTCGTTTGAGGGAATGTTGTTCCTGGTGAGCAGGTATTGCAACTACATAATGTTGTCCAGGCAGTTTGGTTCACTTGAGTAAAGTGCACTGTGAAAGCAAGCTAAATCAAAGGAAGGTGCAAAACTTTTTGCCTAAGGAATGACTACCCTGGTGTGAATCATGCCCTCTGTTTCTGAACTGCTTGTTAAAACCCAGCATAGCTTGCAAACCTTGTCTATCGTGACCATAAACGGGTAACACAGTCTTTCAGTCTTCAGTTCCACTTTAAAGTTGTTTTTTTACTCAAATGTATGTTTGCAGCATTCTCAGGTCCTGCAGAATGTATATTTTCAATATAAGCCCCTTTCACAAATGTGTTCAAGCCACCTTTTTGTTGCAGATCAGTGTGAGTTGTAAAAGTGCAAACGCAGAATGGGAGGGTCAGACTTAACCCATCTCTGGTATGTCTCTCAGCTGACAAAAGAGGTAGTAACAGGCAGAAAGCGCCCAACTCATGTGAGTTTTCATGCATCAAGCTGGTATCGCGGCACGAGAGTGTGAAGTGGGAAGGTTGCACAATATGTGCAATTAGCATGTCACATAAAAGAGTAAACAAGCAGCATTAAATTAGGCATAGTAGAGGATTTAGTGCTGAACATTTTAACATCATTGTGTGTAACCCTGTATGCTACGTCTACCTAACCGGGAAAAAGGTATGAGGAAAAAATCAGACCCACATTTACATGTCACACTAGACACAGACTTGCCTGTGTTAACGTCACACTCCCTCCAATTCCTCAATTCCATAATGATGTGTGAAAAGACACACTGGCATGCTTGCTTGGTTCATTTGCAAATGGGCAAAGAGCCACATCATTGAGGCTATATGGCTGAACTGATCTGTGAAGGTGCTATTCACACCAGCCCTCTGCAATGGGGCTATCTTCTGGTTGAATACAAGTTATCTTGAGCAGGAGAGGTTGGACAGGGCAGACAAAAAAATCATAAGAGGACAAAGTACCAAAAATTTTAAAGAGCAAAGAAGCATGGATGAATAGCTCGTACATTCTCAGGCAAATGCTGTGGACCATCTACATTGTCTTCATTTCTGTCTTTTCCACAGCAGAATGAAGCTAATGCACTAACACCACCAACATAACCAGGAACATACCACAGCTCAGACTGTTCCACACATTTCTCATGCTGCCCCCACATGTCATCAAAACATGTAGCTGTTCATTTGCTTCTTGCCCCAACCCGGACAGGTTGCTGAGGTTTGGTCAGAACCTTAAAAGGCTATCTATTCTGTTTTTTTGGGGGGGAAGTATGAAAATAAGCACCTCCAAATCCGAGACCATGGTCCTCAGCCAGAAAAGGGTAGATTGTCCTCTCCGGGTTGGGGATGGGGTCCTGCCCCAAGTGGAGGAGTTCAAGTCTCTCCGGGTCTTGTCCACAAGTGAGGGAAGGATGGAGCAAGAGATCAACAGACGGATCGGTGCGGCGTCTGCAGTGATGCGGACTCTGCATCAGTCCGTCGTGGTGAAGAAGGAGCTGAGCCAAAAGGTGAAGCTCTTGACTTACCCATCGATCTACATTCCTACCCTCACCTATGGTCATGAGCTCTGGGTAGTGACCGAAAGAGCAAGATCGCATATACAAGTGGCCGAAATGAGTTTCCTCCGCAGGGTGGCCGGGTACTCCCTTGGAGATAGGGTAAGGAGCTCAGTCATTCGCAGGGCTCAGAGAGCCACTACTCCTACGCATTGAGAGGAGCCAGATGAGGTGGCTCGCAGATGCCCCATGGATGCCTCCCTGATGAGCTGTTCCAGGTATATCCCACTAGGAGGAGACCCCGTGGAAGACCCAGGACACACTGGGGGGGACTACATCTCTCGGGTGGCCGGAATCCCCATGGATGAGCTGGCAGAAGTGGCTAGGGAAAAGGAAGTCTGTGCTTCCATGCTTGATCTGGTGCTCCAACAATCGGATCCCAGATAAGCAGCAGGAAAAAGGATGGATGTGTGAAGTATTTATGAACACCAAGTGTCTTTCCTGCTGTAAACTGCAATCATTCTACACTGTTAATATGATGGACATAGTAGAGGTTATTGCTGCCATCTAAAAATACTCAAACATCGAAAATATATCAGCAGTTTGAGCAAATACTAATAAATTTTGAATCAGTAAATGAAGGCAGTAAATCTGCGGTAATGGAGTAAATTTACATTTATAATAGCCAAACAATGCCAAAGTCAAATAATGATAGTAAATAAATGCACTTTCATCAAGGGTGAGCTATGTTCATGGATGGGTGTTCCAACTTTAGTAACAATCATTTTCCCAAAGATAAATGACAATTACTTTGTGATAATTATTGTTACTTGCTATTGTCTACATCCAGAAGTCACAAACCCATTCTTTTTAAATAAGTTATAAACATTTTAGATGCTAATTATTGTAAAGTATGCGCAAGCATTTCTGAACTAACTGCACTCATGGCCTTGTTTTTCTGTAGAGCTGAATCCCAGAGGCAGAACCAAAACTGCTGCAATGTCTGCTTTCATCACATGATGCACTCTGGTCTGAAGATTTTTTCCTTTTCTCTTCCATACACGGTCACTGGGAACGAAGCAAACATGATCCGTGACACAGTGTTTGCATTACATTTTAACCTTTTTTTTTAAATCATTTTATTATGAGAGTAGGAAAAAAGAAGTAAACAAGGAGCCTCACAACAAGAAGGTCGCTGGTTCGAGCCTCAGCTAGGGAGGGGTTTGAACAGAGGCCTTGGATTTGCATGTTCTCCCCGTGTATGAGTGGTCCGTATGCATCGCTTAAAGTTACCCATGTTAGGTCAATGTCTAATTTCTCCCTAAGAGTGAGTGTGAGGGTTGTTTGTCTCTCTGTGTTGGCCCTGAGATAGACTGGTGACCCGTCCAGGGTGTACCCTGCCTCTCGCCTGCTAATTGCTGGGATAGGTTCCAGCACCCCGCAACCCTGAATTGGACTAAGCAGTACAGAAAATGAATGGATAAACTACGAGAGTTTAATTTATCCATTCACATGCAGAGTCGACAGGAAGTTGCATCAACTTTCTGCCTTGCTGTGTAAAGCTCTGGGATGCTGAACATTTGGGTGATTATTCTCTGTGTTGACACCTTTACAAGCTTTAACATTGTTATTTGATCAACTGTGATTTGTAAAGTTCCAGCTAATTTCAGTAACTGACGTCCTGGCTTATGTCTTCTGAGATAAGTGTGATTTTTTTTATTTCTTTTTTTGTTTAATTATGCCAGGTAAATTGTATGAAATTGTGAATCAGTTGATGTCACTGTTAAGATCAAATTAATAGACCTCACAGGATAAACATCCATTAACTGGACCTTTTACTGTATATAATCAAAATGTGTTTCATCTGAAACAAATTGCTTACAAATGAAATGCTTTGTTTCTTAACTCCCCTGCTGCACATTGCTCTCTCTCTTTGTTCCACAGCCAATTGGATACAGAGAGGTCATACATAAACTCTGTTTGGCATCATAAAAATATAATGTTTTAATCTTGGTGGCACGCTGCCATTCATTTTAATAAAGATGCACGCTCCAATTCCAGAGTTGGAGCCACTTTATGCAGCTGTAACAAGTTTTACCAACAGATAATCTGGCCGTCCAAGTTTGAAAAGATAATGAATGACCTTGTGTAATGCAAATTGGTAACTCCTTTATTAAGCCTAATCTAATTAAGATCCTCCTTCACACATTATTAAGGGAAGCCAATAAACAAAGGCGGGGTATGAGAGATTTGGCATGGGAGCATAATCATAAACATGTCTTTAATTTCACAGCAACACCGCGGTGTTGATTGCTGCCATGCTGCTGGCCATATGTCCTTGAAAACAGACAGCAACTTGAATCCTTGTGTGCTTATTAGTTTTTAATTCCACACATGAAGTGAGCAATACATGCATGGTTTCACCAATACAAGTAGGTTTAGACTATAATCTACTAATTAGGCCACAGTAGTGCTCATTACCTCGATACTGTAAAAGAGAGCCGAAGAAAGACTGGCTTTTTATGAGCGGTGCCATAAAAACATAAAGAGATGCACAGAAGTGCCTCTTTTCTCCTCTTCTTGGGACTTTTTTCTTTTACAACACCCTACCCTCCTCATCTTCCCACCTTAACTCTGGAGGAGGGATCCTCCATGATGCCCCCAGATTGAGCTCGTAACAATGTGACCGGGCCCCAATGCGACAATCCGCATTTTCATATCTGAGGCCAATGATAGATGAGGCAATCTGAACAAGTTGTGCTGAGAGATACATCAGTAGGCCGACAGCCCCAGATAAAGGAAAAAGAAGACGGGGGGCCCCCACTGTCACCCGTCCGCCACTCCATAGATATATAGTGGCTCCCCCAGGACCAATAACTCACATACATATTCAAAAGCTGCAACAGCAAAGTGCCACCCTGGGGACAGACTCTGAAGCTGCTAAACCAAAAAGCCATCCAGAATTCTGTTGGCTCTTTTCCCACAAGCAGCCAGTCCAGCTCTGGCCTACAGACCTAATGATTGGCCCTCCGTTGGAATACCGCCGACTGAATTATGGCCTGTTGCTGATTGTGTGGCTGTTTATCCAGTAATGTTTTGCTAAACATGCAGTTTTTATGAGAGCTGATACTCTCATCAACTTACATCCTCCAGTGCAATTTAAAATCCTGAATGATGAATATGAATAATTTATAGACCAAAGAGACTGTCATTTAATAGAGATATTGGTGATTTAAACTGACAAATTAATCAATGTCTTATCTAATTTATTAAAAAAGACTGCAGGGTCAAAACCCCTTCACCCATTTATCTTTGTCTGGAGGCGTAAGTACTTTGAAAAAAAGAAACTGTTTAGTCTTTCTACATAATCTACAACCTCAGCTACAACTTTCTGTTCAAACTTAATAAGACTAAAGCAGAGCAGCCTGAGAAAAAAATCAGGCTCATTTCTTTGTGCTCTCTTTTTGAAGTAAATGACAGGATAATGAATGAAATCAAAGAGAAATAAATTACTTTTTGTTGACTCTAATTTCAAAGACTGACAAGTAGACATTGCTTTTTTTTTAAGGCGAAATGAAATGTTAAAGGAGTGACAAGCCCAAAAAGCATTAAACAGAAATGTGATTAAAACCTGCAGCCATGGGAAACAGAAGGTACGCCCTCTTTCAGTTCTGAGGTTATTTTGTATCGGGACTCAGGAATTAGCCTGTGCTTATTGGGTCTTAGAAGGAGATAATTACAACCTTAGATGATCAACACATGATGAATTATGATTTATTTTCACAGAAACTAAAGCAGAAATGCAGAAGCATGGCAGTAAAAAACTGAGTACAACCTGAGACTTAATGGCCTGTTGAACTACCTTTTAGAGGCAATCATGATGAATGGTTCTATCAGTCTTTAAAATCACATTGAAGAATTTTTCACCTATTCTTCTTTACAGTGTCGCTTCAGTTGACTGAGATTTGAGGGCAATCATTTTATTAAGATCTTGCCACAGTGTTTCAGACTGAGCTCTGGGCTTTAAGTAGACCATTGTAACATTTTGATTCTTCTCTTTTTCAGCCATTTTCTTGTAGATTTGCTGTTGTGTTTGGGATCGTTATTCTGTTGCATGACCTAATTTCAGCCGAGCTTTAGAGAGGAGAGCTTAAGAGGGTTGGTCCTGGAAAGCCTTCCAAATAAGCCCCATGTATTCAGTCTTTTTCTAAATGTATTGTCATGAACTTTATCATTTAACGTTCCAACTGAGGCCTGCAGAGTCTGACTGATTTGCAGTTTTAACTTTTTAAACTCCGGCTTCCGTCCAATGTTCATGCAGAAATATATTTTTACATTAGATGACATCAAAATATCTTAATATTTTCTAAGGAAGGAACAAAAAGTGAAGATATGAACCAACTGCAAGATGCAACCTGTGGCCACAATACTGAAGCCTGAAGGCTACATTTATACTTTGTCCTTGTAGTAAAAAATAAACAGTTTGACGTTATTTATCTTTTTTACACCACTGCACTTCACTTCTCCCGGCGTGCTCTCTGTAGCTATTGCACAGTAAACCGGCATGTTGGGAAATATGTTGCTTCAGTCACCTGAAAAAAAAATCAGAAAATGTGCGTTTTTTTAAAAGCTCTCCCCGGGCGGTGAAGATAAAAACACTTGGGTTTTGCTGTGAACATCATGTCCATCACAGAGACGCAGGTGAACAAGCTGAATCTACCGTCATTGTAGTCATTTCTGAGTATTACAGCATAAAATGGATCCAGTATTCTTTGTAGATTGTATTAGTGTCAACGCGTTATCTGAGATCTGAACTTTAAGAATATGTAGAGCTACTCCACTCAGAAAAAAACATCTTTATTCGCGTCATTAGGACTTTCCAAAAGTTTGCTTTTTCTTGTGTTTTTTTGTGACAGCGTTTCAATCATATATGGAGAATTAGTCCACAAATGTGACCTCAGCTGTGGTTGATTATGTTGACCTGAGCTAAACATGCTAATTTGAAAGGAATAAATACCTTACTGCTGAAAAAGTATGTGTAATCATGTGGAAATAATAATAATAATAATAATCATTATTATTATTATTATTTTCTTTTTTTAAGTTAGAACTTCTTTTATGTGCAACTTAAAATGAGACATTGGATAAAAATACTTGATACATTTATGTTGTGCAAGCATATTACTAATTAGTGTGTAATTATGAACCGCTTTCATTTACTTTTTGGACTATATGACCCACTTCACGACCGGTGACTTGCGTCTGCTTGCTCAGGGGGAGACTCTTCATTCTGGTTGGAAGCTGGGAGTCTTTTTTTTCTTTTTTTCCCCCCTTTCCCCCGACACTGGCAATATGAGAGTACACAGCAGGGGTTCTCTTCTTGCTGTTGGTTCCTCATGGCAGTTTGGTATACAAAAGCCACAGCTCAACCCTAAAAGTATCGTATTTATGCCCAAATAGACCCAAGCTATTTAGCAGCATAAATGCTAAAATGTGCAAGACCATGCAATATGAAGAATAATATTATCTACAAGCTACAAGTGAAAACATAAAGGCAGGATAAATGAGTGGATAAGTGAAGCTTTTTAAGGCATCTGAAAAATGTGAAAGGATTCTTGACATTTTTCCCAGTGTTTACACTCTCTTAGAATTAAAGCAACCTTGGTGTTGCAATGCTAACCTAGAAAAACATTCCTGTCATGTTGTACCCTTCAAACACTCTTTGTATGAAGCCATCAAGGCATGGTTTTCATGGTGCAACACATGAAAATACTTTCCTAAACTTTTCAGTGTTCAGGCTGAATGTTATTAATAGGCACCCTTGGGTAAAATCATTACCTTTAAGACAGAGTCTTGGATGTGCCTTGTAAATTCTCCCAGACCTACTGCTTTGACAGACAAGGTCTCACGGCAAATAACAAGCCGTCAAATTAAAAAAATGAAAAAGTCATCCACCTTAAACATTTTGGTTCTTCACCAGTACCTTTTATAGTAATTACAAAATGTACAATTGAGTTGCAGCTATTAAATGATTTTTCTGCCAGTACCATCATGGAATGATATTCCAATTTTATGCTCCAGTACTCTGAAAGACACCAACAAAGACAAAGATACATTTTTATGTTCTCTATATGATTATGATAATATTGTGAGTGGTTACTATGAGAGAAAACAGCAGGAATAATTAGATCATATTTAAACACATTCACTATATATGTTGCATGATGACAGCTTTATCATTATACTGGAAAGGTATGTTTGCAATATAGAGACTGGATGCACTTCGATGTGCTCATTTGCAGCTTTTATGACCATTTAATAGTGAAATCAGGAATAATATCAGCTGCCCTGCACTACATCTGAAACATTTGACTGGGATGTAATTCAAAACTTGCATGAAATCTTTTGTACATTCTTGCTACTACTGTCAGGGGCTGCAGGTGTGAAGTGAATGCCAAGACTGATGGTTTCTAATGTCAATAACCATGTGTCCATTTACTCGTGAAGCGATCTTTTGAGAAGATCCACTTGTCTGAACTTGGGAGGAGTGGTTGTAATTCAGAAGAATAAGTAAGTCACCCTAATCAAAAACAAACCTCGAGGAGCAAAAATCAAAATCGGCCGACGTCCTGAAGAGGAAAGTAAAGAGAGCCAATATTGAGGAATAATATAGAATAATCTCTTGGAATATATGAATGATACACAGCAGCATTTGGTGTGTCATTGTTTCTAGAAGCTTCTGCAAGGTCACACGATTTATTTCCATCCAGTATTGCATCATTTTTCTCCAAGATCTTGTATTGATGATGGGAGAGTCCGACCACTGTGTAAAGCCTTTTCCAGCACATCCCAAAGATTCTCAATGGGGTTCAGGTCTGGACTCTGGTGGCCAATCCATGTGTGAAAATCATCTCATGGTCCCTGAACCACTCTTGCACAATCTGAGCCACATGAATCCTGGTGTTGTCATCTTAGAATATGGCTGTGAAATCAGGGAAGATGGAGTAACCTGCTCATTCAGTATATTCAGGAAGTTAGCTGACCTCATTCTTTGGGCACATAATGTTGCTGAACCTAGACCTGAACCTCAACCTGACCAACTGCATCAACCCTTGATCATAGGCTGCACCCACAGGCTTGTATAGTAGCCACTAGACATGATGGCTGCATCATTTGCTCTGCCTCTCTTCTTACCCTGATGCTCCCATCACTCTGGAAGTCAAGATTCGATGCAATCTGTTGGTTTCCTTAGCTAGGCTACTTGTTATGAATTGACTTGTATGAATACTGATTGATAACAACTGATTGACTTGAATTGATTGTCTGTGAAGTGCCCTGAGATTACATTGTTGTGAACTGGCGCTATACAAATAAAGCTGCTTCTGCTTGATGCCAATGATTTGACCCTTTGTAAACAGACTAACAGACAAAATCTTTTGTGTGTCTTTCCACATGATTGTTTAGGAAATTATAAACTAGTCATTGCACCAGTTGGGGTTAAATAACTTGTTGCCAACTGAAAGAAAATCACTCATGCAGTAATTATCCAATAGGAGGCTCGTACCTATTTGCTTAGTTAAAGGAGCTATATCATGAAAAATGGACTTTTATGAGCTTTTAACCATGTTAGTGTGTTATTTACTCATAAAAA
>JBBBVU010058284.1:0-10394 GCA_037177055.1 Atherinosoma microstoma | reverse complement strand
ACAAAATAAAAGCCTGTTAGAATGTTCTCTAGCTATAACCTACTGTGGTTGTTACATGTGGTGGATGTGGTGGAACGGGAGATTCTCATCATGGATGTGATGCTATCATGTCACTATGGAGAAGAACCTCTGAGGAAGGTTCCCATCACCTTAATAAAGAAGGAAGACAAAAGGGGGTCCAGACAGGTATTAAGGTGTACCTAATAAAGTGGCCAGTTAGTCTCAGACTTGATGGGAGAGATATTGCTGTGATGAAGCTTCCACCGTCACACAGGTTTGTGTTTATAATGGACGACACACTCTTTCTTCCTCCATTACCCAGTTTATGGCGGGACATTTTGTCTTGCACGTCCACCTGACTGGACAGACGAGACATCTGTGTGATGGATGTTGGACGTTTGCATCCGTCTCTCTGGCTGTTCGCCCGTTGAAGTCACTTCATTGCTTTTCCTTTCTTTTAACAGCATTAAAACCCAGAGCTGCTGTAACGGCCACGTCATCGAACACACAGTCTGCAGCGCTGAGCAGTGGGGGATGTTTACAACACAAACCCACTGAAATACCAGAGGGGGGGGGTCCAATGTCAGAAGAGCAATGGAGAATCTATAATTAAATGATTGTTTGTGACAAATACTTGTGTTGCACAACAGAGATGTTCACAAGTCCTTTTTGGCTAGTCCTTAGGTTGTACTGAGTCTGGTCCGCTTAGAGGACTGCATTATAATATCCAGGGTATTTATATGATGACACATGCTCTGTTCCTCTCTGGGTGGCTTCTTTGCTTTACTGAGAAAAACCTGGAGATGAACATGGAAATTTATGCTCTTAACGAAACTTATTAAAGAGTTTTAATGGGAACTGGTCTAAACTAGTTCTTCATGACTTTTTCCCCTGAATGTAGAGAGGAGCCAATATGCTGCAGCTTAATGTAGGATCAGCTCCGTCCCACAGGTTTTACATGTTTCCTGCTGCAACACACCGGATCCAGATCCCACCTGATCCCGATCATACCTGATTTAATGACAGCTTGTCAAGTTCTGCACAAGCCACGGTGTTTACGGCAGGTCTGATCCCAGTTTGCTCCCAGTTTATCCAGTGAAGCCAATCTGATTGATTAACATTATTGTGGAACAGTTACAACTAATGTTTAAACCGCTGTGGCTCTCAGCTCGTTGCTAACATAGATGCTAACATAGATGCTAACACTAGCTTCATATTACGGTGACTAACCTCTCCAGGTTGTTTTAAGGTGGATCTCTGGGTTTTTTATACCACAGATGTTGCAGTTTGCTGCTCTTTTTTTGTCCCTTTTTATTAAGTTTTTATACCCAAAAGTTACAACGGTGCTGCAGCAACATACGTGTTCCCCGCTGACGCTGTTTTGATTGACTGCGGACGTGGACGCACGCGTCTGCAATTGTGTGACGTTACGTCGATGTTACGTCTGGAGAAATGACGCCACACAGGAGATCAGACAGAGAGAAGATCATGAAGAAAAATAAAAGATTGATAACTTACCTGTGTTATCAAAATCCGGCACGCTGTGGCATCAGGCACTCACACGTGTATAAAATCTAAAAAAGAAAAGAAACAACAATAATAATACATTCAAATATAGTTAAAATATATTTGAAAATAATAAATTGATCAAAGTTATGAACAACTGAAACTATTTATTGAAAACGATATTTTTGCTCATCCTAATCCAGCTGCTTCTCACTGAACTTTGGCAGATTTTCTTAGTGAAGCCTCGCTAAGATGACGTCGACAAGGAGCTAGAGACCGAGAACATACAAGAGGACATAACTGTCATGCACAGGCTCATATGTGACTATGTTGCAATGCATGGGATGTGACAGGTTCCCCTCACCGAGGGACTCATGGCATCTGCAGGTGCTGCCCGGTAAAATAAAGCTCGCTGGATCAGGAGCGCACCAGGAACGAAAAGGAATCCCAGAGCCAGAAAAGAAAGCTGGCTGAGCCGTCTCTGGAGGACCTTAAGGAAAGAAAGACGAGCTTGGAAGGTGTCCACCTGTCCTGCCAGGGAGACAGAGCTGCTCAGACACGACTCGATGCCCTGAGAAGGGCAAAGGAAACCCATGAAACTGAGACTGGTGCTAAAAAGGATGAGCTCAGACATATGTTGACGTTGTATTAGTGTTGTGTTGGGAAGGTTACCATGGTTACAAAGGTAACTTTTTTCAATTAAATTAATATTTTAATTTAATATTCTAATACTGAATTAATTTAATTTAATAATATCTTTAATATCTTATTAATCTTTGATAACTAAATGAATAAAAATAAAAAGTTTGAAATGTGTGGGATCTTTTGAATGTTCCTGGTTCCTGCGTCGTGCTGCTCATCATGGTCCTAAAAGGTTTTTAAAAGGTCTTTAATTGAACTCACTGAAACTTGGAAGAACCCTGTGAGCTTTCCAGGATGTTAAAGTGAACCGTGCAGATTTTTGGGCGCACATATCTGTATGAAGCCATAATCTTCCAGAAGTTGTGTCTTTGTTTCGTTAAACCATCTTAGTTCCTCCATCTGACTCCAGACTGGTACCTCCTCCTGCTGCCTTCATTCATGACAATTATGTGTCAGTTAGATTAGTGTGTTTGTGTGTTGGGGGGGGGGGGATTATTAATCTTTCACTCATTTTTCTACTTTGAAAATGTTTATTTTCCTGTTTGAAATGGGTGATTTTAGCTGTATGAATCAGTGGGAACTGGGAGAAGGTGTGAGCGTAAATAGATTCCTGTGCTCTCTGGGTGGCTGGCTGGATTTTCATCCGACAGGAACTTAAACCTGAAGCTGTTTCTACACACAGCACAGTCTCTCTGAGGAGGAGGGTCGGCGTGGAACAAACTTTATGAATGAGGTGTGTGTGCATGTGTGTGAGAGAGACATGGATCCCTGCCATAACTCTGGAGTACAGCAGATGGGAAGCCTGCAGTATGTTTTTCCTGCTCACATCAGGGGTGACGGGGAGTGTTGTTCAACCGCTGTCAGGAAACCCCGAACACACATTCATCCTCCACATGCGTGTGTGTGTGTGTGTGTGTGTGTGTGTGTGTGTGTTTGTTCCCTAAGACATGGGCATAACCCAGGGGAAGTCATTCAGTCATCTTTCAGTGGGCTTGAGAATACAAATTAGACATTTTTTTAAATTTAATTTCCTGGTTAAATAGTTTTAAAAAAATACAGTTTTTGACTTCCTGTATTTAAAGCTTTTTTAAGAATCATAATGATATGGTTCCAAAAGCGAATCTTATTAAATATTTGTGGAAATAAACCTGCCCCAAGTCACATCGACCTCCTGGTTTGGCTATGAGATGTTTAAAGTCTTTGAGTTTGGATCATTTCACTGTTGTTGTGTCAGACATAGTTGTTGTTTTCCCAGCTTACAAACCTGAGACCCCTGACTCTGTGGGATGGTCTGAACCGAAGGATTGATGGATAAGATGCAGTGTTGCCAGATTGGAAATGTTAAAGTATCGTACCAGGAGCTCAAAATGATCATATTTGGATGAAAATGATCATACACACCTAATTTGCATATTGATGTGGCTCAGGCCCACCAGCTGACCTATAGAGTAGTTTTAACGTAAGACACTTTGGCCATGATTTATCAAAGGTTTACGACTCTTAAAACAGATGCAAACTTGATAACGGGCGCAAAAACATGCTGCAGCTGATTTACCAACCTGCCGCGAAGAAGAATGCGCCCGTAAAACGGGCAGAATAACGATGCAATCCATTTTGTGCGTTTGCCTGGAATGTAAAATCCTGGGAGGAGTAAATGCAAATAAATCAGCTCTGCAGCATAATGTGATTTACTAAACGTGGAACTGATGCGCTGGCTGTTTTTGCGTCTATATGTAGCGCTTCTGAAAGGCAGGTGTAGCACCTGTGTCTAACTCTGGGTGGAGACACATCAATCTAGGTCCTATAGGAGTTACACCTAATGCACAAAAAGCAGCAGGTGTTGGTTTGAACAGTAAGCATTTTAATGCCTTCAACAGGGAAATACTTTTTACTGATAGCTCTCCCGTACCTTACAATGACAAACAAGGCGCCAACAAGTGAAATAAAAAAACAAAAGAAAAGAAATAAAATGAAAATCAGTCTCTTGCAATTGAGCTCAATTTGCTAATAGTTCCAGAACTTTGTGTATAACTGTATACACAATCGTTGCTACCCGGGTAGATAATGTATGTGTCTTATCTGGGTTCAACTGAATGTAGAGATGATCCACGGTTTTCTAGGCGGGTCGCACGGCTGGCCACACCGTATTTCCGACTTCAGAATCGCTGGGCTGGGCTCGCCACCCAAGTCTTCTAATCGTTCACTGACAGTTCAGACCCTCCGAAACACAAAAACCAACCGGAGTTTCAGAGTCATTCATAACAAGGCGAATCCTCCTCAGCACGCAGCCTGATGTCATCCACCCCATCTCTCGTCCGCCACGGTCCGTCTTTTTATCCGTCTTTATTCGTCTCAGTTTGGTTTTCTGTTTTTTCCACAACTAATTTTTGCCTGTGGCTGTCTGCCTCGTGTCTCTCTCTGTTAGTCTAGTGCTGCAGCAGCTCGTCTCTTCGTGACAGGAAGTGACCTCACGCAGCCTCGGCTGCTCAACATGTTAAATAACGTGGACAGGTCTAGTAGCTGGATTTTCCATACGGGTTACACAGGCGTTAACTGTCTGCAGCTGGATGAGAGGAAACAGCCCGATGCTGCAGGATTGTAAAGGAGCATCAGTCTGATTCAGAATATTTTCTCAATAATAAACATCTGGGCATGCTCCGTGCACCTTCGGTTCTTACACTCGTAGGCCTCTTCCACCACGCTCTCAGGGCCCCGTGAGCTCGATGATGTATAGCAAAGCCGACTCTTTAATTTAGAATGACATGAAAAACATGTAGCTGTGAAAAACATAAAATTTCCATTTTTTGAAAAGGAAATCAACTTAAATTCACATAAAAAGACTTGAAACACATTTTCAGATTCATCACGGTTTCAATAAAATGTTGTTTAATAATTAAAAACCTAATTGAATTAAATTCATTCATTCATTTTTTGTACCGCTTTATCCAATTCAGGGTGGTGGGGGGGCTGGAGCCTATCCCAGCAATTATCAGGCAAGAGGCCGGAACACCCAGGACAGGTTGTCAGTCCATCACAGGGCCAACACACAGAGACAGACAACCACTCACACACACACTCACTCTTAGGGAGAATTTAGAGTGACCAGTTAACCTATCATGCATGTCTTTGGACATTAAATTAAATTTGAAAAAATTAAAAACCTAAATTCAAGTTTAATTCGAATAATTTTCATGAACAAGACCCTTAATCACAACTTTAGATCATGTAATAGTAAAGCCAAACTAAAAACAAAGATCCAGGTATAAACTGTATTTTTCTATATTTTTTTCCCTAGAGGCCGGTTTATACTCGCACGTCGTCTGCGTCAGGTTGGTTACACCGTACCCACCGTAGGCTCTGCGTAGGTCTGCACAATCTCCACTTTTTCAGACCAGATGTTGGATTCTGCAGCCAAATCGCTGCTGATTTGCTGCACAAAATCCACGGAGAAGCCAAAACAGGATTCCTGTGCAACATTAGCGGGCTGTGCTGTGCAGCCTTGTCTACTAACAGCACCCCATAAAGATTGATCACTACATGTAATTAGTAAACAGTAAACTTGTTTTGTTAAACCATCAAAAAAAAACTCTGGAAAAGAAACTGCAAAACGGCGCTTTTACCCAACGCTCGAGTATAAACACACTCTGCCTCTGCGTCAGCTGGGCCGGCCTGACAGACGCCGGCCAGTATAAACCAGCTTTGACACAGTGAAACTGGGAGCTCTCGCAGTTATACTAAAAAAAAACCTTTACATGCATTATATCTATCCATATGACAGGGTGAAGTACGGTGACATGAATAATAAATTACAGATAAAAATACTGAATATATACTGAGAGAGATTTCACACAGATCCGAAAATATTGCATAAATAAGAATATTGCTGTTTTACTGAGATGTAGGACGTCAACAGGCTGATAGATTCAAACTTATGCTCCGTTTATCCAGGCAGCCATAAAAAAACTAAACAACAACAACAAACTGGACAATTACTAAACCTTACTGGTCAAACTGGAGATATTTTATCTTTGGTCACTGATTTTCAACCAGAGCATCTTTTCCAGCAAAGGGGATTTTTATGAAGCTTTAAATGTAAAAATAAAGCTCATTACTGCTTTTCTACAACATATCAGACCAGGAAAACTGTACCAAAGATCTATAAACTGATATTTACATTCACATAGCATAGAAAGAGATAAAATAATTCAAACAGCACTTTAATAAATTCCTTAAAAGGTTGAACTTTTAGGGAACAACCTTACGGGGGAACCGGGGGCAGATGGGAGCGTCGACATGTTTAAAAGGAAACTTAATACTTTCCTTTTCACAAATACTTTAAATTAAACAACATTTCATTTCAGTCTCCAGACTACACACAAAGAAGCAGCTTTTAGCTGTTATGCTGCAAACAAGTGGAACGAACTGCCAGTAGAGATTAAACTTTCACTAAATGTCGACTCATAAATTCAGGTTAAAAACATTTCTTTCCCCATGCGCCACTCATCCTAAATAACTAGTAAACAACTCGCTAAATTAAATTTATGGTATTGAAGTCTACTTTACACAACATGGCGCAAACTGAAAATGCACGGAATCCTCACAGTAACTTTTAACTTATCTTCCTTTTAATCAATTTGATTTATGATTTTACTGTGATTTCTGTTTTGTTGCTGCCTTTTACGACTTTTTAATGCTTTCTTTGCAACATCTGTAACACTTTTAATGTTGTATGTAAAGCACTTTGAATTGTTTTGTACAATGATGGTGTGTAAAACTAGAAAATCACAGACTCATTGTAAAAACGTGCACCATCAGAACTGCGGCCAAATTAAGGGATAATTAAAGGATGAACCACACGAATGAGCCATAACAATGTAATTACCAATAACAACCCGCCGTTGTTTATAGCAGAAACTTAACAACACTAGCGATGGGCAGATTGATCCAAATATTGATATTATCAGCACCAAGGCTAGGATTGGTATCGATCAATACCAGCAGGATTATATTTATACTTTTCTTGTAGAGGACTTTGGGGGCAATCTGTAATGCTTTTAATGTTTCATGTGAAGCACGTGTCTTGAACGTGTAAATCTGCTGTACAAATAAACTTGCCTTGCATCTGTGTGTATAGGCTGGTGGTTGGTGGGGGCTATGGGGGGAGGAGGGTTGGGTGGGTACAGATGTGGTTTTATTTTTCATGATTGCTGTTCTTTTTCTTCCGTTTCCATCCGTTCTGAAGGATGAAAATACTCTGAGCTGTAAGTCGTCTGTATGAAAAGAGCTTTAGAAATAAAGTTTGATTGATTGAAAGCACCGGCTTGGTACGGGACAGCTTGCTTCTGTATCTGTTTCATTTCTTGCATTTATTTAAGTGTGAAATCATAATTAATAATTTTATGGCACCTTTATTTTTTTGAAAAAATAAAAAATGGCACTGTGCACAACTATTAGGCAAGTGAGTATTTGGACCATATTGTTATTTTAATGCAAATTTCCCATCTCCAAACTGTATAAACTCGATTGCTTATTGGATATCAGCAGACAAGGTGATGTGCATTTGTGTCTTTAGGGAGGGTGTGGCCTTAGGACAACAACTCCCTGCATCAGCTTCTTTTCCTCAGGCAAAACAGTCCAGAAACGAGATTTAACAGACTCTGACGGATCAAAAATGATTAAAAAAACCTTTCAGAGGGATGCAAGACTCTTGAAATGGGCGAGATATTAGGAACGTCAACCATCAAACGTTTGTTGCAAATCCTCAAAAGGGTTGCAATAAACGTGTTGAGAGAAAAAGACACAAAATCAACAGCAAAGATTTGACAATCTTAAATGAAACATGAAGCCACCGGGAAGCCGTTGTCCTCCAGTGCTGTCCTGCTCCAGAACTGTAGCAAGACTGAGCAAAGAAATACTTGAAGACTGATTTTACAAAGGTTTTATCAGTGCTGTAGTGGTCCCTGGAGAAGTGGGTATACTCATTTTTTTTTTAAAAAGCCCTGAAAAACACTGTTTTAAAAACAGTGACATGTAGGACGACTACTTAGTTTACTCCAAAAATCCATCAATAGCATTTACTCGTCACGTAATTTCTGATACATGATCCCAAGGTCCCAATATGTCATGTTAATGTGGGCCCCAGCAACAACAAAGAGCCAACTCACCACGTTTGATGTCTTCATCTGAAGTTATACCTGACTGAGGACGAAGCGGGCGTAGGTGTCGGGCTGATGTTAGCTGCACCGCTGTAGCATTGCTAACATTTGCTGAGATGCTAGTGGATGTTCATTCGTGAGGATATTCGCCCAACTCTGCCTCTGATTGATTGATCGCTCCTCCTGCCTCATTTAAAGTTGACCAATTTAACCAGTGAAGACAGTAAGAACTAGCCAGTTAGAGGCAGAGTAGGCCGGTTCATGGCTTCGCTAACTTGAGGGGAAAAAAAGGACGATTAGGCTGCAGATGAAAAGGAATGGTGCGCATCACAGGGGTTTAGAAGTGGGTATAGCCAATGCTGACCGAAAAATAAGTGGGTATACTCCGTATACCTGCATATACCCTGGACTACACCACTGGGTTTTATGGACTGATGAGATGAGAGAGCCAGATGGCTGGGCCTGAGCTGGATCAGCAAGGGGCCGAGAGCTCCACTCGACTCAGATGCCAGCAAGGTGGAGGTCCGTACTGGTATGAGCTGGAATGATTAAAGATGAGCTTGTTGGACCTTTTCCGATGAAAGATGGACTTAAACTGAACTCTTAAACATACTGTCAGTTTCTAGAAGAAACTCTCCTCAAACAGTATTACAGGAATTAGCATCTTTCAAGAAGACCATGGTTTTTATGCGGGATGATGCTCCATCGTGGCTCGTCATTAAAGGCCGTAAAGGTACAGTGTGTAAAAATGACTGACATCTGGTGGTAAAGATGGGTACAGAAATGACTTCAAATACCAAGCACAGTTGTGAATGGACGGTGATTGTCAGTGGTTCTTCCAGAGATAAAGATGTTTTCATCTGTGAGTGAATCCAGTGGCCTCAGGTGCAGCGATGACTGCACTACAGGCAACTACCCCAATGCTAATAACCGACACAATGGGCTAACAGCTATCTTCACCAAGTAATTTTATTTTTTTCTATTATTTAGCCTTTATTTAATCAGGTTAGTCCCGTTGAGATCAAATATCTATTTTCCATGGGGGACCTGGCCAAGAGGGCAACAGCACAAAAACAAACAAAACTGTAGGCAACACATAAGATTTACAACGTTAAAACTAAGTAGAAAGTACATTCATAAACAGAAATCACGACAACCACTTCACTCTGTAAATCGAACGTAGGGGAGGCTGGGGATGGTTGTAATACTCTGAGCAATCACAAACGAGATGTGGTGATGTCATCAATACAGTCCCTACATACCTACAGATAGAGCTCACTAGCGAAGCCGCGTATCTCTGAATTGAAAATTGTCTCTTTTGGAGCCCAAAAAAATTTTTTTCAGGCAAAAATGTAAAAAATTTTCAGCAAAAGTATTTTTTGCAAGTGTCACAAGTATTAGTTTGTCTAGCTTAGTTTGATGTGTTGCATTAGTACTAGCTTTGAAGCTAAATGCTAAAAACGGTTAGCTTAATGGCTGTCTGGCATGGGGAGGAGGGTGTAACTGAGGACAGTGGACTAAAAAACAAGTGTTATTCCTATTTGCCACAACTGCCTATCTTATTAAACATAACTTATGTATAAGGCAGTTTGCTTACTTACTAAGTCTTGCACCTTAAAAACACAATGGTTATGATATATTTTAGTACTTTAGTACAGGCTACAATTCACACACAGCAGAGAAAACTTTAAACTTAATTAGTCTTTATTTATTTTACATTTCATTTATTCATTTAATCTTTTTTTTTTTGTATTTAACATTTACTTTTTAAATTTTATTTTATTACTATTACTGTAGTCTTACAAGTTTATGGTTTCTTCTTAATTATTCATGAAAGTGCTTCCTTACATTTATTCTTCTTTTTAAAGCATAATAATCTAATTGTTACATCCCTCCTCAAGTAGTGTTACAACAACATACATCTTTGTACTTTAGATTAATTTAACTAATCTGTGATGGTGTAGTATAATTGTTTATTTTAACAACACTCTAGAATGCGCCGCTTGGTGGCAGAAAATTGTAGCAGCTCTGATCATACAATTTAATCATTACTTACCATCGCCTTTTTTTGGGGACAATCACCTCTGTTTG
>JBBBVU010058283.1:0-10445 GCA_037177055.1 Atherinosoma microstoma | reverse complement strand
AATAAACTGAGTGTTTCTGCTGATCTGAGACTTTCTGGGGGTTTGTTCCAGACATGTGGAGCATAGAAGCTGAATGCTACAGACTTAACTTTTTGTTTTTTTGTGAAATTGGGCAACTTTAACTAATTTCTTTGTCATGCTGTTACTAAATCCGACACATTTTTACCCTTATGTTTGTTAACATCTACTTTAAAAAAAGATTCAATTTAGTTTTTTCCCAATACATTCAAATGAAATCTTAGAACAAAATATCTACTCAATTATATTACATGTCCATGTAGTACTAGGTAGGCCTCTTGGGTCTGCCTGACACTTACAATTGAAAGATTGCCCTCATATGGCCTGGTCTTCTAAGTAAGAAGGGGCCATGACCAGAGACTGCAAGGCCCTGAGGACACTCTAGGCTTCACTCAGGTCTGTATTTTAATTTGATTCTTAATCAGTATTTTTTTGTTTGTTTGTTTTTTTTCTATTTTGTTTCAATTATTTTTGGTTCTAACATATTTCTTGAGGTGATTGTACTCCAACTGGAAATGGTAATATTAGACTTTCTCCAACTGCATTACTCCGGGTGAACCAGACTTTTTATTGTCTTGCAAGTCAGCCTGCCATGGTTTTTTATCTTTTTATATTTTTACATTTTTGGGGGGTTTTAATAGATTTTGGCATCCCCCCTGAACCTTTAAGAACTAACTGATGTGTTGCCTCTGGGGACATTTTAATTAACATTTTTGATTGAATTGTGGGCCACTGCTGGGGATCTGGTTCTCATTTATTTATGTTTTTTTTACAATCACTTTGGGAGTTGTTTATGTGTGTGGGGAGCATATGGTGGTGTTTTTTTGTTTTTTAGTAGCAATAGGGCTGGCTCCCAGTAGGCCTGGATTGAATAAAGTGCAGGGTTAAATGTGTGGAAAAAATGACTGTGGTATTCAGTCCACTTTTAGCCTGGTGGGGAGATGAAATTTTGACGGTGTCTTTTTGTGTGGTGTTTTTCCCTTTTATAAAGCAATAATTTAATAAATATAAACCCACAACTAAAAAAAAAAATTGCCTTCACGCAGAACTGATGTGAGCTTCCAGCTCCCTGCTTTGCATCTCATGCACTGAGCTTCCCCTGCGTCACCACCAAGATGAAAATGGGAATTTCTCAGTAGTTTAACCTTGAATTTACATTTACAATTCTGCACTTTCTAGCTTTTCTAGATACTAAACACTGAGACTTACAACTCCTGAACAGCTTCTTCCCCAAACCGCCAGAGCCATCAGTCATAAACTTTGTTTTCACTTCGTCTTAAGGTGTGGTTTTCCTCCAGGTTATGGTGGACCAGCTCTGCACCCTTGGCAAGGTCTTGGAGGGGGCATGGGAGTTCACCCAACCAGTCTACATGTGCTTTGTGGACTTGGAGAAAGTGTTAGACTGTGACCCCCAGGAACTTCTGAGGGGGTGCTCCAAAAGCATAGAGTACCGGAACCTGTTGTTCAAGCTTTCCGATCTCTGTACGACCGGTGTCAAAGTTTGGTCCACATTGTCAGGAGTCAGTCAAATTCATTGCCAGTGAGGCTTGGATTCCTCCAAGGCTGCCCTTTGTCACCAATTCTGTTCGTAACTTTTATATGCAGAATTTCAGCCAAGGTGCAGAGAAGACCCGGTTTGGTGGCCTCAGGATTGTGTCTGTGCTTTTTATAGATGATCTGGTTCTGTCGACATCATTGGGCCATGACCTCCAATTCTCGCTGGAGTGATTCACAGCCAAGTGTGAAGCAGTTGGGATGAAGATCAGCACCTCCAGACCAGAGACCATGGTCCTCAGCCGGAAAAGGGTGAAGTGTCCTCTCCAGGAATGAGGTCCGGACCCCAAGTGGAGGAGTTCAAGTATCTAGGTTGTACCTAGAAGTATCTAGAAACTACCCTAGATTGGTTCGGGGCCAATGGGCTTTGGGTTCTGGTTCGCCCACTGCAACCCCTGGGTGTGTGACAGGTGGGTTCTTCAAAGACACTCATGGAACTTAAAACTTATATGACCCTCAAGTGTGTATTATTGACCATGAACTGCTATTGACAAAGCTGACTGCTTATGCTTTCAAACTCTCAGTTATTAATTGGATGAAAAGTTAACTATTAAACAGACATCAATGTGTAATCTTTAATGGAAGTTTTTCAAGTATAAAAGCATTACATTGGAGCATTTCAATGATAAGAAGTAGTGCTTTTTTTTATAACCAGCACTACCAAAAAGCATGTTATGCAGTCCCTTGTATTGTCACATCTTGACCTGTTATCTGTTCAAATGCATCTAAACAAGAACTAAATAAAATCCAGCTTACCCAAAATAGAGCTGCGAGATTAGCTCTGCATTGCTCTTTTAGGAACAGCATTGTAAAAATGCACAATAAGTTGCATGGATGAGAGTTGGTGAGAGAGTAGCTTGCAGCATTATTATATTTTTGAAAAACATCTATATCTCACATAAACCTGCTAGTTTATATTCTCAACTGTTGCTTGCTAATGATAGTCACTGTAGCACTACACAAGCTGTGAGTCATTTTATGTTTATTTATTTCAATTTAGTGTACTAAGTAAGATTATCATTACTATATCAAGATTTGTTCTATTTTTGTTTATTTCTGTATATATTTTAAGTCTGTTATATCTTAAATTAGCATTTTTTGTCATTCAGGATGACAGTTCTTTGTTTTCTTTTCCTTTGATATGTGTGACTGTTATGTATTCTTAATTTTTGTTTTTATTAGGTTTTACTTGGAAATCCTTTAATTGCATTGTATTTTTTTATTTGACCCCAGGAAGTATAGTCACTACTGAGACAGTGACTAATGGGGATCGACAACAACAACAAACGCCTCACTGGTTAGTGTAGAACTGATGAAGCCCTTTGGGTAAGAGGCAAATTGTCTTCAAGAGACAAAAATAAGTCCAAGCTCTTATTCAAGCTCTTAGGACCTGGTCACTGTGACCTGGATGAGAAAGAATCTACACCAACCACCAACATGGTGAGAAGCTAGGTCATGCGGGACAGGCTCAGAGTTGAGATGCTGCCCCTCTGCATGTAGAGTCAGATGAGATGAAGCTGTATTTGGTAAATATAGCAATACGCAGAAGGGATAGTTAGAAATGTTATCAAAGCTACTATACATTGTGCATTTGTTAATATTGTTATTAAGGCTGTCATCTGTCATCATCCATCACCATCTATGTCACCCCTGCAGACAGTCAGACAGACACTCAGTCTGCACTGCACTTAAGAACAATACATTGCAATATGTGAAATACATCCATGCCTGTCACTTTAAAGACTTGATTTGCACTGTACTTTTTATTCCTTTTTTTTCTATTCTATTCTATTATTTATTTAGTGATATATTTGCCCTTTTCATACTTTTGATTTTTTGTATCTTACTCTGTGCCTCAAGCCAAGAGCTGCTGAACAAAATTTCATTGTGCTTTGCATAATGACAATAAAAAGATTCTGGATTCTGGATCTAACTGAAGATTAATGCAAAAAAAATCCCCCATGGAGACCTGAATTTACACAATATAATGGGTAATTTCAAATTTATTATTTCATTTATTTTTAAGTAAAAATAGATGTTGACAAACATGTATATATGAAAAAGATTCAAAGTGATTTACAAGAAGTAGTTGCGCCATAAAGTCAGATGGCTACATCAATATTGTTGAATAGAAATGATTAATGTTCAAGGTATGATGAAAATGTAGAATATCAAGCAAATTTTAGATATCTAGAAATTAAAATGCTGTCAGGAGAAAATGTGCAAAACTCTGATTTCCTTCTCTTGGTTTAAACAAATGGAAAAAATATATCAATGTTTCTACTGTAAATATTAATTTGTTTAACTTCTAACAAAATGTCCCCCAACATACTGGATGTAATTGAGTGTAAGGAAACCGATAAACATTTGGAGAAATTAGATCAGTTAATGCTTTTTTTAATCTGGTTAAACTTTTTCCTTACAGTCACTGAGACAATCCGCTGCATTTAACACCAAATACCAAACAAATCAGTCTACATGATTAGATATTTACACATTAGTTATGTTTGTTTTAACACATCAAACTTTTGAAGTGTTTAGAAATTTCTTTCATCTTGAGTCCATATATAATTGGATCAAAAAGTGGATTATACAAGACCACCTGTAGAGTCATTATCAACTTCACAAGTTTGGGAAAGTCATATTCAAGTTGTACTTTGATGACATCATATGCACATAAAACTGAGAAAATAATTAAAACTAATAGATGAGGCAAACAGGTTTCTGCTGCTTTGTTCCGAATATCAACACAACTATGATACAATATTATAAATATTCTTGCGTAGGTAAACAGTATGAAAAAAACAGGGACCATTACAACATTTAGCAAAATAAACACATCATATATAATCTGGACTTTGGATCTTTCACGGCAGAGTTTGTGAAACGAATTGTCACAGAAAGTTCCTTTTAAAGTAACAGCACAGAGTTTCCTTGTAGCCGTCAGTCCGACTGCAACTGCAACCTCACAAAAGGGCACAAACCAAGCCAGAGCTAGGAAAACACTTACAGTTGTCTTTGTCATGATAGTTGGATGTTTCAGGGGTTTACATATAGACACATATCTGTCATAGGCCATGGCTGCTAACAGTAAGAAATCTGAGCCACCTAAAGAGTAATAAATAAACCACTGAAACATGCAAGCTGAATGAGATACCATTTGATTCTCAGACAAAACATCAGCCAAGAGTTTTGGGTAGATAGTGGTGCTGAAAAGAAGAGAGTTTAGTGACAAAGCAGCAATAAAAACATACATAGGCTCATGGAGGTTTTGGCGTGTCCAAATAAGATACACAATGATAATTACTACAAATTATTAAAATATATATTACAAGCATAATGAAAAAATAGACATACTTGTATTTTTCTAAACCTATATACCCATCAAGAATTATATATGAAATATATATGTATATGAATTATGAATTGGATATATGAAATCCAATTCAGGGTCATGGGGGGGCAGGCGAGAGGCAGGGTACACCCTGGACAGGTCGCCAGTCTATCGCAGGGCCAACACAGAGAGACAAACAACCACTCATGCCCACAATCACTCCTAGGGAGAATTTAGAGTAACCAATTAACCTATTGTGACAGTGTGGTTCTTTCACTATGCCTCCGATTGATCATGCGCTCTGGCTATTTGGCCACAGGGGTATCCCTTTGGCTGACTGGTCAGCGCGCATGACTCTCACCCGGGCCCTCCTTCGTCCTGCCACATTGGTCAGTGCACATTCAGGCAGTTCATTTTTCCTTTTGAAACAAAAAATGAAAAATCGGAAAACCACTTGTTTTTCCTTTTTTGTTTCCTAATCCAAAACAAAAAAAGGGAAACAGCGGATTATACTTTGATACCCGGATCGCAGCGCACATAAATTACGGGGACGTGCTTGTGGAAAGAGGGGGAAAGATGTGACAGTGAGGGGCCTGTCATTATGCCTGCGATTCATCATGCACCCTGGCTAATTGGCCACAGGCCCTTTAGCTGACTGGTCAGAAAGCATGACTCACACCCAGGAGGTTGTGGGTTCAATCCCTGCCCAGGCCCTCCTTCATCCTGCCATGCTATAATGCATCCAAAACAAATGAGTTTTTTAAAAAAATCAACTCCCCCCACAGTTGTCATGAAGGTAAACTTGACCTATGAAACATAAAATGTTTTTTTGTACCATGCTTATTTCTGCTTTAAAGTTGATCTTTTTAACACAGAAGTCTATGGGGATTGACTCCCTTTTGGAGCCAGCCCCTAGTGGAAGAGGGGTGAACTGCCATTTCTGGCACTTCCGCAAAGGCTTCACTTTTAACCACCAGAGGTTGCTATTTGGTGTCACCCCACGTTTAAGTTTCATTTTATATTCCTCGGCCCGTGGCCAGTTTGAGTCGTCTTGCATTATTTGGAGAACTTAAATGATAAAATACCTCAATCATGTCCAGAAAAACATCTTGCAGAACTTTAAAGCTAAACTGTCCGTGTAAAAGATCCATTCTGTGTCCATTTTTGCTTCAAAGCCACAACCTGCTTTATACATCACTTCCTGAAATTACGCCGATGTCTTGTGCGTTAATCGCGTGTTAAAAAAATGATGTATACAATGTATAATATAAATATACAAAGGATGATAAAGAAGTATTTGTAACGTTCATGTAACGCCTTCCTGGGCGGGCCCGGGGTAGTCTCTTTTGTGGGGGTCTGGGTTCCTTGCTCTGGGGTGGCTGCTGTTGGCCCAGGTCTCGGGGTGCCTCTGGCCTGCCTCTGACCTCTGTGCAGGCACGGTGGCATCTGCATGACCCCCCCCTCCACATGCATGCTGACACAGTCACTGTGTTGTAGCTTTATCTACTAATAGATACTCTCAGCTTGTTTTCTTTGTATGTTTCTGCTGCTCTAGTGTTAGTCGAGTTACATGGTGTCTTTTCAGCTAGTTCGTCTATCTTGTCCGCCCCGGGTGGCCGGTGCTCGGCGGGGCTGGCGGCTGCTTATTTCGGCCTGCCGGGGCCGGTGCCCTGAGTCTGTGGGGGGCTCTGGCTGGGGCCTCCCTCTGCTGCCTTCCTTTGGGGGCGGTTGGTCTCTCCGTGGTGGGGGGTTGGGGTCCGTAGTCCGGGGTGGACACCGATTGCCCGGGTTTAGGGGATCTGCTGGCTTGCCTCTGACTTTTATGCAGGCGCTGTGGCGTCTGCATGACCACTGCATGTCCACTCTGCATGTCCACTTTACATGTCCACTCTGCATGTCCACTCTTCCTTGAACGTCTCCACTCTGTATATGTGACGTGCTGCCACAGTTAGTGTGTTGTCATTTAATTGTATCTACCAATGGATACTCTCAGCTAGTTCTCTTTGTGTTGGTTGTTACTGGTTTGTTTTTAAGATGTATTGTTTCTTTTAGCCTCATCGCAAAAGCATCGGATATTCTCGGTCGTGTGTGTGTGTATTTGCGTAGTGTGCTGTTTGTAGTCCAGTTGGATTACTGGATGGATTACATTGTTTTCTGTATGGTGGTTTTGTTTTTGTCTCTTTTTTTTTTCTTCCCCTCTCTCCCCCACCATCACCCCCACTTCTCTTTTTTCTCTGTTCCTTTTCTCTCTCTCTCTCTCTCTCTGTCCCCTCAGGTCGGGTCCAGCAATAAGGTGCAGATTCAAACTAAAAACTAAAATAAAGATTTTTTTTTTTTTCAAGCGGAATTTTACACATATAAAGCTTTACTTGACAAAGTAAATTTGCTCGGCACAAAACAGCAGCCAGACAACCATTCTGCTGCTACAATGCTGGACAAGACAGGTGTTAAAAAATAAAAAAAATAAAAAAATGGGAATACAATAATTGACTAACAGTCTCATAGAAGGTGATTTAACCTGTGGGAAATATATACTCTACAGTTGAGAAAGGTTGCAAGACTTCCACACTGGATTTTGAGACTGATGCTTGTTCACCTTTTTCTTCACTCAAAGCTTTCCTGGTCTGTGCAGCAGTTGTGAAGGGGTTTAGATATCCTTCAGTTGTCTGAGACAGAGCAATTCATTAATAAATTGTAAAATATCAATGAATTTCAACATACCTACAGTAACTATTGGTTTGTTTGATTTACTTGTCTTGTACAGCATCATAAGAAGCTCGATGATGGTCTGGCTTCTGTGTTGTGCTGAGCAAATTTGTTTTGTCAAGAGGAAAATTATGGGTATATCGCCTCTTGATAATCTGAATTATGATGGGTTTTTTTTCTTTTTTAAAAAAAAATCTTATTTTAGTTTTTTATTTTGAATAATTGTTTGTTATTGAATAAATAATGTTGCAGTATCCTGTGCTGGAGTTATATTAGGGTCTCGGTTCAACTCTCTGTTCTCTGTTAATGTCAGCTGTGAGCAGCAACGTTTCAGAGCACCCCCAAGTTTGAGAATAACTGGTTAGACTGAGATAGAGTCGAGATTGTGCCTCACTGTTGTCTACATTACAAAAGCAGGCAGAATGGAAAAATGTGTTTGATTAAATCACTTTTTCATTCCTCTTATGTGTTTCTTTGACCTTGTAAGCTGACCTTTTCATAGTAGAAGTGGGAAAGGGAGAAATAAAGTGACTGTAAAGTAAAAAGTAAAAAAGGGTTATATACGCAAGTCTAAAGACTGTTGGTCCCACTTGATACATCTCGAATAAAAGTAGAAAAACTAACTACTGGAAAACTGTATTTATTCATCTGACATATAGCTTAAACCTTTTGAAATACAAGTCAAACCTGACTACGGCCTTTTTCTAAACATCTGACCAGTAGGTTCTACTGGGTCATTATAATCCCTCCACAGAAAGTGAATATGAGCTGCTTCTTTCACTGAAACATATGTGATGGGAAATATCTAAAAAAAAATCAGAGAGTAAGGGATCCTTACTGTAATTTTGCAAAACAACTTGCAAAGTCATGATTACATGCAACATTTATGTCAGACATACATTACATCATGTCAGAGAAAAAGTGATTCATACCACTAGCATGGGGAACACAGATCTGAGCAGCGTTTTCTCCTGACTGCTTTACAAATTAAATGTGAATCATCAGTATTTAGCTGTGGTTAATAACAGCAGATCGTGTGCTGTCATAATAGGAGCAACATTAAAGACCATACATTTGAGCTCAAAGTTTGACTGTAATTTGAATAATTACATACATGAGTGAATATTTGCAGTTAGATTTAGGTTGAAGTAAACCACTTTTTCAGATGTTTAGAAATTTCTTTCATCTTGAGCCCATATATAAATGGATTAAACAAAGGATGATAGAGAAGTGTTTGTAGAGTCATTATCAGCCGAGCTGTTTTGGGTACATCTGATTCCACTCGAGCTATAATTATATCATACACACTCAAAGAGGAGATGCTGATTAAAACCAACAAGTGAGGTAAACAGGTTTCAGCAGCTTTTCTCCTGAACTCTTTACAACTTCGATGAGATATTATAAGTATCTTTGTATATGTAAAAACTGTGAAAAGCACTGGGATTACTGTAAGATCTAACAAAGAAATTATTCCAAATATGGTTCGAGATTTTGATGTCTGACAGTGAAGTGTGTACATTGCATTGTTACAAAATATTCCTTTTAAAATAAAGGTACATATTTGAGCCTGGGCAACGAGTATAGCTTGCACTGCAACATGAAAAGAAGGAATAAACCAAGCTAGAACCAGGAAAACAATCACAGTGTTTCTGTTCATAATAGCTGGATATCTCAGAGGTTGACATATTGACACATATCTATCGTAGGCCATGGCTGCTAGCAGTAAGAATTCTGAGCTACCTACCGTATAAAAGATAAAAAACTGAAATATGCATGCTGAATATGATATGATCTGTTGTTCAGATAGAAAGTCAACCAGAAGTTTGGGGTACATAGAAGTGCTATAAAGAATACAGTTAAATAACAAAGCTGCAATGAAGATGTACATCGGCTCATGGAGGTTTTTGTGTGTCCAGATCAGGTACACTATTGAAGAATTACTGCAGATTATTAAAACATATGCTGTAAACATAACACAAAAATACAAATACCTGTATTTCTTCATTTCCACATACCCAAGCAGAGTTATGTAGGTAGCATTAAGTTTGTCACCCATAATTGTTCAAATAACTGTTGTAAATATTAATTCATGAAAGATAAAGATTCTTTGTTGCACAAAAATTCAACCTGCACTGAACATCTTTTCCATGTCCTGAATTCAAGAAACACTCACTAAACCGTGTTCAATATCATTTAAAGTATTTACAAACTGAGCAGGATGAGTCAGTGGAAAGATTTTTATCAGATTGTTTATTACTCTTAGGATCTCATCTCTGGAGGCTTGTCACACTGTTTATTAGCTTTCACCACACAGTGGGGCATTATGTAATCTTTTCCAACTTCACAACAAGTGAAATAAGAAATCTTTTTCTCAACAATGGGGCAGTGGACAGATTATAACCCTGGAAAGCTGAAAAGAGGTAAATACGGAATTTTTCAATCTTAAAGTAACACTGTATAAATCTCCGATGTCAGAACTCAATTATGTTTTTCTCTGTTTTATGTATTTTTTAAGTAGTTTAAGAATCCTGCTTTTACTGCAGCTTTTGTTTCATACTAATTTAGCCTGCCTGACCTCCACTTGTAGTCCTGCATTTAGGTCCTAATTCCCTGCTTTCTCTCAAGGACATATTATATATTACACCGTGTCAAATTCAAACCAAATTAGAAAATTGTTTAATGTGGTACAGAAATAATTCAAATAAAAATGAGAGTCCCAGACCTCTAATTGAATTTCCCCTCGGGATCAATAAAGTAGGCTATCTATCTATCTATCTATCTATCTATCTATCTATCTATCTATCTATCTATCTATCTATCTATCTATCTATCT
>JBBBVU010058282.1:0-10456 GCA_037177055.1 Atherinosoma microstoma | reverse complement strand
TGGCGTCTCCAAGACCCCCGTCATAAATCCACTCAGGGGACATGGTACCAAGATTCTAAGACTCCACCAGAACTCCACTAAGGCATAGTAAAACCTTACAAGTGATTATAATGCTTATACATTAATTTCCCTTCACAGGTACTTAATAATAATGATAATAATAATAATATTATCATTATTACTATTATTTACCACAAAGCTGGATTTTCTCTTATCAAGGTAACTTCAGGGTTAATCCTGGGTGTTCGTCCTACGACGCTGGTTCACTTCTTACTGGGATAAATCATCACGGCAACTTACGCTGAATGGCTAACCTGCTCTGGAGCAGGTTATTTTCTCAACAAGAGATCAACTAATAAAAAGACACCAAGTCCTGATCAAATTTCTTGGAAAATGTCCCGCCCATTCTTAGAATATATTGTCGACAATTACGCTTAGGAGATAGTTTTTAGAATATATGCAATCCTTCTGATGAAGAAATAAAGCTTTGTCACTGACTGCTTTGAAGTATGTTTTTATTTTGTTCTTGACTCTTTTAGAAGTTTGTTTAGCTCCTCTGTTTAGGTCCCAAATTACCTTTGGGATCAATAAAGTATCTACAGTTGTGCTCAAAAGTTTACATACCCTGGCAGAATTTGTGATTTTTTGGCTGTTTTTTAGAGATTATGAATGATAACTCAAAACAAAATTTCACTCATGGTTAGTGGTTGGGTGAAGCCATTTATTGCAAAACAATTGTGTTTACTCTTTTTAAATCATAATGGCAACATAAACTATCCAAATGACCCTGATCAAAAGTTTACATACCCTGATGATTTTGCACACAAGTTGACCCAAAATGGTTTGAATGGCCATTAAAGGTAACCATCCTGCTTGTAATCAGTGTGTATGGATAAAATGTCAGAGAGTTTCTTGGCTCTTGACAGATCTTCGCATCTCTCACCCATTGCTGCACTGACATTTCTGTTTTCTAAGTCATGGAGAAGGCAAAAGAATGGTCCAAGGATCTGCAGAAAAAGGTGATGGAATTATATAAAACTGGAAAAGAACATAAAAATATCTCATAGGAAGTGAGAATGCCATCAGAAGTGTTCAAACAAGAAGTGGAAAATGAGGGATTCTGTTGAAACCCAACCTCAATCAGGTAGACCAACAAAAATCTCAGCCACAACTGGAAGGAAAATGATTTGAGATGCTGAAAAACCCACAAATACCGTCAGCTGAAATACAGGATTCTCTGAAAGAAGTGGTGTGGTTATTTCAAGATGGACAATACGGATGCACCTGAAGAAAAGTGGGCTGCATCGTCGAGTCGCTAGAAGAAAGCCATGCCTATGCAAACGCCACAAAGCAGCCCGCTTACAATACACAAAACAGCCAGAGACAAGCCTCCAAACTTCTAAAAGCAGTCATTTGTAGTGATAAGACCAAAATTGAGCATTTTGGTCACAACCATAAACATTACATTTGGAGAGGAGTCAACAAGGCCTTTGATGAATTCTTCAGGTTTTTGAACTATAATTGTCTTCTCCTCCATGGTAAATTAGGCTGCTCTGCAGGGTTTCTCCATGTTTGCGATTGGTCAGACGCAAAAACCAGCCCTTTTATGTGAGCACGCACTGATAGAGATGGGAAAACCTTGGGTTGAATTACTGAGTTGAAAACCAGCTTCGTAGCACCTGGTTTATTTGACTAATCTAATTTATTTCTGCAACATTTGTGTTGTGATTCGGCCTCATACACAGAAACGGAGTGTTGGGGGGGCGACTCCGCAAAGCTTTGAGGACGGGGTCCAGGGTGGAATTTTCTCGCTACGCAGGGTGAAGCAGAGACATGTAAAGCCAAGGTGGAAGCTCTTGAAAAGGATGACGTCACTGCCCACTGCGCACTCTGCAAGCCACATGAGGCCCACCTTAGTTTTCATTGCCATCTAAAGGCCAGGCATGCGTACTAAATAATATTCACTCAATTTGTCGTGTCAACAGAGATCGGATTAATTCCGCCGTTTGATAAATGCAGTTTTTTTTCAATCCTGCAAAGGGGGAAAAAAATGCAAATTTGGTAGCAGCGTTGTCGCGTAAACTAGGCCTGAGACTGGAGTAAGTACCACTGCTCCGGAAAATGTGCGGTACCAGTGCCAAAGACCCCCCACCCAAAGAATCTCAATGGCTACAGGCCTGTAGGATTAACCTTTCATTGATGAAGACCCTGGAGCAGCTGGTTCTCACCCACCTCCACTCTCTGGTGGGCTCTTCATTATATCTGCTGCAGTTTTCCTACTGGCCCGGCATTTGGGTAGATGATGCTGTCATCTTCCTCATGCAGAAGGCTCTTTTTCACTTGGACACCAACAGCAGCACTGTGCGAATCATGTTTAATGATCTCTCTACTGTATACTGTTCAGCCTGTACTACTGGGGGACAAGCTGGATGACTCATGTATCCTGGACTACCTCACTAACCATCCGCAGCTTGTGAGGTTACAGGACTGCTTCAGAATGGAACGCCTGCAACACAGGGACCTCTCGGGGAACTGATCTGGCCCCATTTCTTTTCACACTTTACACCTCTTGACTTCACACACCACAGCCCACCCTGCCCTATCCAGAAGTTCTTGGATGACTGTGCCGCTGTTGGCCTCATCACAAATGAGGACGACAGTGAGTACAGAGATCTGAACAAGGACTTTGTGGACTGGTGCCAGCGGAACTGCCTCCAGATGAATGCAGGGGAAACCAAAGAGCTGGTGGGGGATTTCCACCGCCAGAATCATCCTACCCTTTTTCCAGGGAATGTCCAGGGAACAGACATTGAGATAGTGGACTCTTATGAATAACTGGGTGTTCACCTGAACAACAAATTGGACTGAATCTTTAGAAGAGGCGGGACTTTATTTTGATGGGCATATCATGCGGTCAATTCCAAATGAGGAAAGACCAGGATCATCCCACTTTAAAAGATGGAGATGCCTCTTCAAAGACAGGGAGTGTAGTGGTGCAGACCAGGAACACAGAGAGAACTGGAAGCCAGATTTAAATTACAAGTTTGTCAAGAAAAATGGGGAAATTAGCAAAAAGTTGTGTTCTGACTTTGACCTTTATTTACTTGATATGCTTGGTGTGGTTAGGTGTTCAGTTGTTTGTTTATAGGTTTGATTAAAATATTGAACATAACTTTATTTTCTAATGCAAAAAATGTACGAAAAACCAACATATAAACTACTCATAATTGCTAAATCAAACTAGAATAGAAGCTCTGAGTGAAACTAAACGAGGAGCCATTTAGGAGTTGAAACAGCCAACTCTTCAAAGAGAGCCAAATCAAAAGAGCCAAATCTTTGAAAAGAGCAGAACTTTCCATCACTAGTATTTCTAAAGTTATATATAATACCATTTGAGACAAATGTTTGTGCAACTTTGTAAATTCTTTTAAATTTGTATTTTTCAAAAAGCTGCTTTTCATTGATGTTTGGCTTCAGTCAACTCCTCTTCTCGCACACTATCTCTTCAGCTTTGGAGAGGATGCACCTGAAAAAAAGCATTAACAATTCACCAACTTTTAAAAGCATTAGAAATTAATACTGATGATTAGAAACCAATCAATTGTGGAAAGTCCCACAGGTTGTTGTGGTCTTCTGCAGCTGAAGACCCAGACGTTTCCACTGATGCTTCCTGATGAAGTTTATGTGATTAACTTTTAAAGTATGCTTTTTTCAAAGCTGTATAAAAGACAACAACATATAGGAAAATGAAGTATAGCCTACCTTTTGAAAGCACCACCTTCTCTGTTCTCATAATCCAAGCTCATTCTGCAGTTGTCCAGGGTAACTGGCATGTTTGAGTCCCAAAAGCTAATGTCATCCCAATGTGATGCTTTCCCTCAATCCGATATGATCAATGATCACTAGCAAAATCTCCTCTCAAAAACCTTCAGTTTACAGTGTGATTGAAACCCCACTGACAGATTGTCAAACTCAGCTCCTCTGGTATTGACGTAACAAAGCCTCAGTTGGTGTGATAACACGACTTTTGGCATGTTGAAGCAACATATCGGAACAATGCTTACAACACTTCTGTTTCATAAGATCAAGGCAGAGTCGAGCAGACAGGCTCGAGCATAACATCACTAAAGTAATCCTACTGAGTTCACATTCCTGGCTGTCTTCAAAAAACCATGAGGTCAATCACAGATTAACTGATGCTGACATGGAAAAGTTGCTGCTCCTAACTTAAAAAAAAAAAAAAACACACACACAAAAAAAACAACTACTATAACCTTAAATTTTTACCCCAGTGGATTAATGTAGTATAATTTTATCTAATTGTACACCAACCCAAGTGACCAAAGAGTAGTAAGGGAGGCTTACAGAGAATTAAATCATATGATATCTAGCATTCTGAAATGAGTTCAACTGCAAAGACTCATGGGAATGCATGTTGTTGGTAAAAAAAAATAGACCTCATAGTGTTGCGTTAGCAGTTACAAATCCAAAAGGCGTTAGCTAAATGACACTACACACTGTTGTGTTTTGTTCAGTTCTGGTATATGTTAGCACCGTGAGTCTGAAGGGTTGTGTGGAGAATTAGATTTCACCCCTCTTGTGATGTCATTGTTAATGAAACTAAAATGCACCAGCAAAGCCAGTTGGCTGTTGTCTGTGCCTCTGAATAATTTACATTTAAAGGAAAAATAGTTATAAGTCAAATTGTACCAGAGAAGCTTTGCAAACATTAGTGAACCAATTCAGAGTACAAGTACTGTACACTGACAATAAATTATACATTTAATTAGACTTATCCAATGATAGCATTAGTTGTGAAGTGAAAGGTGATGTAGAAAAATTCTAGCTGATCCATATGTTGTACGGGGTTCACATGTGGACAGATGTCAGTCACCACACATCTGCAAAACTAATTCAGCTGCAGAAGGTCAATATTGCAATTAAAGAGAAAACCCTGAAGATACTGGACCTCGAAATCTAGAAACTGTACTTAGCAGTGAGTCGGTTCAATGTGCATTGCAGTTTAAGCATAGCAAATGATCATTTAAACTGTGTAGCTGACAACTTTTGGTAGGTGTAAAGTTTAAAAGTCAGAATATAAACTAAAAATAAAGAAAAAGAATATTTTGCTTGATCTTGAAAGCATCCTTGCATGTTGATTAGCAAATATCAGTCAGTGATGCGGGCCAAACATATTTGCATTTCTAACATGTTCAGCAATTTTTCATACAAATTTGTATTTAATCAATGATGCTAATCACAGTCAAGTTAGATCATTTAATGGTAATTTGTGAGTCTGGTTCTTTAATTTTATTGCTACATGATCAAAGAGCAAATAACACAAGACTGGATGAAAATATGGATTAAACTGTTTCAAAACTGTTCAAAAAGTCATTTGTGACAGGAGTTTCTCCTGAAATGGTAAATATGTCTAGCATTAACTAAGCCTGGGGGTTAAGCTTGGTATGGGACATAATTGTTTTTATTGTCATTGCACAGAGTTTTGTACTCTGTATTGTAATTAAAAGATGTATTTAAAAAGTGCTTCAGTGAAACATTACTTTATCTCATTCACACTAAAGACACACAATTAAAAAGATGCATTTAATCTACTAGTAGTTTAAACTGAACTACTATTAAACTGCAGTAAAAATTTGGGCCGATGTATGAATATATAATTTTGAAAAATGCAATGAAATATGATAAATGGTGTCAATAAATTAAATAAGTTACACGCAGAAGAAGAGAGATGCACATTGGTGCGGTGTCAAAGACCGTTACTGTTAAATTCAATAATGACTCCAAGAGTGGGAAAAACTTTTTTTCAGTCTGGAAGTTTGAGTTTTAAAGGCCCTGAAATGCCTCCCAGATAAAAGTAGGAAGAAGAGGTGGTGGCATGGGGTGGGTCCCATCTTTCTGGATGCATTTGGCTCGTCACAGACAGTGTGTCTTGAATACATTCTTCAGAATAGGCAGGAGCAGACCAATGATTTTTTGACCCTCTGGATGTTCTTTTATATACAGCAAGAAATTCACACTGTGTCCACTCAAAGACATACACGTCATAACGCACTTTTCTCCAATCTGTCCAAAAAACCCAGATCAGATCATTTGTTATGTGAAAACCACCACTTGCTGTCTTGATACCCTACCAACAGGGTTTTTCAAGACTGTTTCAGGATGCATGGCTTCCGATATTTTACAGATTGTAAACATGTCCCTGCTTTCAGGTGTCTTCCCTCAGGGCCTAAAAACAGCGGTCATTAAGCCGCTACTGAAAAAGAACAACTTAGACTCATCACTTATGAGCAGCTACAGGCCAATATCCAGTGATGGGAATAACGGCGTTAGAATAAACATTGTTAATAACGGGTGTTACTTTATTCAGTAACGGGTATTCTACCTAATTACTCTTTCCATCGGCACCGTTACTTACGTTCACTGACAGCACGTTATTTTTGTAAGATGAGATTCATTTATGTTTTGGGTGAACCGAAGTTTCACATTTGTTCAGACTATATTGTGCTGCTGCCATAGTGAAGAGGAGGTGGAGGGATACAGTTGAAACTTCTTCTACACTTGAATAGAAGAAGTTGTGTTCTGTTGTGAGCGGGTGCTAGCCAAGAATAAAGCAGCATCACATGTTTGAGCCAAAAGTTGTCTGCAGAAGACGCAATATAGCATCTCATTATGATTCTGTTCACTGAAGCCGTTTTTACCACGCAGCCTGTTTCTCCCACCAATGACAATAATTTAGTGAAGAGTAAAATGTCAGGGCAGACGTGGGTAAGTCAGTGTGTGCAGCCAAACACACACAAACACAGCGCGCACACAGACACACAACAAGAAGGAGTAGGAGACATGAAGTCACATCCATCAGGCTGAGATTAGTCTCCTTGATTTTTCTTAGTAATTCATTTTACAAAATGTAATTTATTAATCAGATGAAGCCTTTTATTCAGTTTTTATTAATGAACATGCAAATGAATCTGAATTTCCGTTACAGGTGACATATTTGAAATCTTTTTTAAAAGTAACGGAATAATTACTTTTCCGAGAAATTAGTTAAGCTGAAGAGATTTTTTATCTGTTAGAGACCCCACACATGACGATGAAAAATCAGGAATTGAACAGTTTTGAACGTACTGTGTGTACTGTGCTCTGATAATCTCAGCACAGCACACCACACACAGAATGATTCTTGTCCTACAACCAATCTAGAATCTAGTCTTCTGAGCTAGAAATCTCAGTGTGATCTAACCAAAATGAAGAAGAAGAAACATAGCAAGAACTGGAAAACACAACACCCAGTATGGAAGAGGACATACAAGAAAAAGGGAATGATAGTGGTCTTGGGACTATTAAAACAGAAAAATCCCAAACTAATAAAAAGAAAAAAGCCTGGAGGCAGCATGAACGCAGACTTTCAGTGGGTCCGCACCATTACTGCGTGGGCGACCCTGCTCACAGCCAGGTGGGCGGAGTTTTCACTCAATTTTAAATGGGCGATCAACTGGGGCATCAGGCAGATGACCAGCTCAGATCCGACGGCTTGTTCGGCAAGAACTACCCTTTTAAACACATCATGGGTGGATCTACAGATCTGCTGAAACTCTCAGCAGTTTTAAATCAGGGTTAAAAACTTTTCTGTTTGCTGCCTCTTATCAAAACAACTTATAATTAACTTTTATTTCTTACATTTTATCCAATCTTGTTTAGGGGTTTCTTTTTTTTCTTCTTGTGACGGTGAGGGTCCTGTCACTATGCCTCAGATTGATCATGTGCCCTGGCTACTTGGCCACAGGGATATTGCCTTTGGCAGCGGACATGATTCTCACACGGGAGGTTGTGGTTTCAATCCCCACCAGGGCCCTCCTTCGTCCTGCCACATTCTGTTTTTATTTCATTTCTTTTGAAAGTTTGTTTTTAATACTTCTTAATGCTTCTTCTGCACACGGATGTTATGCACCTTGAATTCTCTTGTACATGAAATGTGCTATACAAATAAACTTGCCTTTCCTTGCCTTACCAAACTGAAATGCAGTATGTCAAACTGCTCTCAACACAGCAATGGTAAAATGCCTTGAGCAGCTCTGGTGGCAGTCTGCTGCTGGACCTTTTTAATGAGAGCAAAAATGTTGGCTGTCCATGTTAGATCCTGAGTGAGGTAAGTTCCCAGGAGAACCTCTCCACCTTTTCTTCATCAATGATCAGAGGAGCAGAGTCTGTTAGTTGTTTCCTAAAGTCAATGATGAGCTCTTTGGTCTTTTTTTCTGTTGAGTGAGAGATAATTGTCTTTGTACCATTCTATTAATTTACAGACTTCGTCTCTGTAGACTTCATCTCAGGCTCGCTGCACAGAATAAATCCCCATGATAACTTATGTGTTACAGCTTTTATTAAACTCATCCAAGGATACGTTCCGAACCAGGAAATCCTAGTTTTATCCTTTATCTCAGTTTCATGAAACAACCCTCTGAACTTACGGAAGCCCAACTGAAAACCAGAAAACAAACATTACAAAAATAGAAATGGTAATCTATTAGGAACAAAATCAAAAACAAAACCAAAACTATGAGTTGGATCTAATAAAGGTTTGTATTTGTAAAAACATGCACAAACTTGATAGCACACGCAAAAACATGCTGCAGCTGATTTACTAACTGGGCGTACCGAGGGTTGCACCTGTTAAATGGGCAAAATAACATCTGCAATCCATTTAGTGGGTTTGCTTTGAATGAATATGCAATTTGGGGATTTCTGCAAAAACATCCAAAATACTGGGAGGAGTAGATGCAAATATGTCAGCTTTACATGCGCAAATGTGATTTACCAAACAGAAATTGATTGCAGTGTTTTTTTTTGCATCTATATTTAGTGCTTCTGAAAGGCAGCCATAAACGGGCTCAGCTTTATGCACAAATGCCTGCAACTTCTGGATGAAAGGAAATAGCCCCATGCTCCAGGATTGCAGATGCGTATTCAGTCTGATTCACAATATTTTCTCACAAACGGTGGAGGCAACGCATTTAGTTTTCATTCTTTAATTCAATAACAATCAACATATCAAACACCAGCATTCAACATGAGTTTATACTAGACAAACAAAACAGAACATTCACAGCCACTGTAACTTAATTGTTATTAAAGCTGAAATTAATTATGTCTTTCTATTTCCTCATTTTTGGTAATGTCATATTTTCAACTTAGAAACGCACAGTGTGCCCCTCTCCTCCTCCGTACGCAAGATGTGCCCTGGAGGTTCCAGTGCGTATCTCTCCTGTGTTGCGCTCTTCCTCCTCTCCAAGCCACTCTGGAACTGCTGGTATTGAGAGCCCCACCACTGTCTTTACCCCACCTTCAATCCCTCTCGCCGGGGCATTAATGACCTTTGCAAGCCCAGATACGGCGTTGAGCAGCCATGGCTCAACGCCATGGCCCGAATATCCTGCCTCTGTGCTGTCACAGAAGACGTACCTTGTGTGGAGTAGATGTCAGACCATCTTCAAGGTGTGTAGACTTTTTTATTTGTGCCAACAGCAACTCCTTATCATGTCCTCATAAGCTAGTGGATTTTGAGGCTCTGCAGGGTTACCGTTTGTGTCTTTTTTATTTGATATGTATTTTATTTCATATTTTTGTGTCTTCCACTAATATCTCTATCTTCATCGGGTCGAATTTCATTTTGTGCTTTTTTCCTCTCCAAACTCACCGTGCTACAAACCACGAAACACGCAAAACCCTCATTTAAATAGGGTGTTTCCTACACGTTTACAACTTCCACCATTTACACAATTACTCTTAGTAAATCACCCGCAAACCATGGTCCAGCCCCACGCGCCAAATTCTAAGTTGCATGGGCAAATTACTACACACAAATTGGGATCTTAGTAGATCCGGCCCGATGTGTTTTACACAGAGATGAAAACATACTAGCAAATAGAGGTTCAGCATCACTATAACTTAGGGAAAGAAAGTTATAAATGAGAGCAGCAGCTGTGTGACAGTATCAGCTGTGGGAAGCGCCACACAGATAAAAGTTATACTTCATAGCAATGTCTCACACAGGTGAGGACAGAATCGGTGAACATGCTGCTGTCTGCACCAAGGTCAAAATTAAAGTTAGGTTTGCATTACAGTTTTTCTTTCTTACTTTCTGCTGTACAAAGCCATCTGTTAGATGCATGAGATGCAGCTTGCAGACTCTGTGTCCTGAAACCTCCATTTGTTTTGGTACTCCAACATGAGCTCTTGTTTGACACAATTTAGCCTGAGATGTTCATGTGTTTCATGCTACAAGAAAAAAAACTGTACCACTTTGCATTTGAAAGTTAAAAGCAACCACACTCAGTTCAAAATTCTGACAATATTATTTCTACTTAACTCACTGGCTGCCAAAGACGTCTTTTGACGTCTTTTCAAATCCGAACGTTCACTGCCAAAGACGTCAAAAGAC
>JBBBVU010058281.1:0-10473 GCA_037177055.1 Atherinosoma microstoma | reverse complement strand
TATATGACAACAGTCATGGAGAGTCTGTGAAATTATGGGTTACATGTTGTTTTTTCCGTGTGGGACCGACTGTCTTGTCATATGCAGGTGCATGGATCCTCACCGGTGGTACCAACACAGGTGTGATGAAGCATGTGGGGAAGGCTGTGAGGGATTATGCTCTGAGCAGCTCCATGCAGAGTAAGATTGTGGCTATCGGTGTGGCTACATGGGGAGTAATTCACAACAGGGAGGCGTTGGTGGCTCAAGAGGTAGGATTACATATGTAGCACAGTTACATGTGGGAGGATTTATTAGCTGTGTAACTTACTGTTCTACTATGACTTTTTGTCTCTGCAGAATTGTTTGCCTGCTCATTATGTGATGGACATTCAAGGTCAGGGCCGACAGTCTTGTCTAGACAACAATCATACTCATTTCCTGTTAGTGGACGATGGGACAAACGGTCGCTACGGTGTGGAGATTGAGCTGCGTACTCATCTAGAGAAATACATCTCCAGGAAGCGGCTTGGAAACAAAGGTTAAAAGCAGCAAATACATTATCTCCAGAATCATCAATCTTTTACAGATAGCATCTCAAAGGCGACTCCTTCTATCTAGACTGCTTTTAATATTGATTTTTTTTTTTTTTTTAACATCCAGGATGTGGTGTGACCATCCCAGTGGTGTGTGTGGTTTTGGATGGAGGACCAGGCACACTGAATGTGAGTCAGCAATTTTACGCATCTTGTTTCCATCGTTGTGCATCCGATCCTGAGCCTCATGCATGTCTCCTCTCAGACCATCTACAATGCTGTGCTGAATGGCACACCGTGTGTGATCTTGGAGGGTTCTGGGAGGATAGCAGACGTAATCGCTCAGGTGTCTGGACTGCCTATCAGCAGGGTCACTATCGTCCTCATCCACCAGCTGATGAAGAAGTTTTTTGGACAAGAGTACGAAAACTTCCCAGACCTCAGTATTATTGAATGGACTAAAAAGGTTTGTGAACACACTTTTTAACTCAACAACTAGACACACCCGTCATGCGGTTGGAAAATCAGGGATCACCAAAATGAAGAGAAGTCATCCCATGGGACCCGAAAAAGTGGAAATGTATTAAACAGTGTTGAGTCTGAGTAGAACCACAGCTGTGAAGTAACTGAAAATAGCTTTCATGAATATTAGGAGCATTTTTGGAATATTTCAGTCTATATTGAGTTCTCATCGTAGCACTAAATCACAGTCCACGGCTGTTGCGTGTTTTCACTCTTCATCTGTGTGACGGTAACACTGGTCTGCAACATTACTCTGATTTACTTTCCAATGATTCAGTGAATATCGAACAACTTCCAGCAGAAAAATCCCAGAATATCACAAATTTTCTGTAAAAAGTCTGATTCAGAATCCTACAAACAGTACAGATGACAGTGACCTGTTTAGCAGAGATTATATTGTCAGTGTGAAAACTTAATGATAGACCAGACCTGTATTACACAAGATGAGCTTGTTACTTGTAGTCTAACAAACATAACACATACACTGGACTAGCATCACTAGATCATGGCACCAGTCCAGAATATGAGGTCTCCACGAGAGAGGCACTTCACCCAAGCCCATAATTAGTTACTAAAGCTTGACAGAGCCCACATTTGAGACATTATAAAGCTGTTTCCATGTCCCACCTTGAACCTAAAGATGACTTCAAAAGGACCAGATAATGTCTGCCAGATTGTCTTCACATGTTGCATTCTTCACATCCCTGCAGTCTGTGGTATAATGTCAATCCAGGGGGCTGTGGGATGAAAAGACAGATCTTAGATCAAACTACAAACCTGCAGGCAGGAGTTTGACAACAAATAAGGAATGTTTAAAAAAAATATATATTTTAATTATTGTTACAATTATTTACAGTTTTCCATATGTCAGGACCATGGAAAGTATGTGAAAATAGAAAACTTAGAATCAGATAAAAATGTTGAACTCAGCTAAAACAAAGATATACCTCCAGTCTTCATTTTTCAGAAATGATTGTTATTCAGATTGGTAAATTTATGATAAGTAAATATTCTGGTAAACTGCTGAAACCCCTTGAAGAGACTTAAACAAAATTCTACCTATATCCTCCACGCTTCCAGTTAGCAAGCTCAAGACAATAAAACGATTAAGCAGATTTTTAAATCTTTTGAGTTGGAGATTAATCAACCAGTCTGCAGTTTTTGTTTATATTTTAATTATACATAATGATTGTGTGTACATGCACAGCAGTATTCAGAATATTTACATCACCCTGACTGTGGTGCTACATAAGTTGCATACAGGATATAGCATATAGCATATATTCCAGGAACATAACACAGTACATGGTACATTTAAAGGGTCATACCTACATTACTCACACTACTACTAACTGACTACTGATTGCTTGTTTTATGACAATGAAATCAAGTCGAACATTATGATTAAGGTACATACGTGTCAACACCAAGTAAATAATACGAACATACTCCACATATTGGATTATCCCATATTCAACCTGTCATGGATTAAGATAAGAAAATGCTGATTATAAAGAGTTAGGTCTTGATTAAGTTAATATCTGAATATTGCTGTGCATTTAAACATAACCTCCGCAAGAGACTGTTGTAGATTACTACTGGTGCCGCACAGAATAACTGTCTTATAGTAACTTTAGCTTCCTGTTATTTACAGTAATTCAACAGAGACATTGCTTTAATAGATCACCCTAAAAAATATTGGGTTATTACATCAACACAACTGCTGGGTTATGAAATGTGTAACCCATTTTGTGTTGTTATTTGGGTTTTGGGTTATTATCTGGGTTATTTTTTGTGAACCCATGCATTGGGTTAAACACAGTTGAGTTATATACAGTCTATGGTTAAAATCCATCAACCCAACAAACACCAGCACCTGGCTTGTAATGTTTTGAACGTCACACGTCGACTTCTCCCCTCGTCCACCACGAAGCACTGGGCGGCAATCCGACTGATTCCAACATCTTTGACCCGGCCAGGTGCTAAGGTTTGTGCATATCTAATTCACATTGTCCGTCTTGTTACCTATTGAAGTAGTATCTTTATATTGTCTTTATCATGAAAGCACACACAGATGCAGTTGCCATGCCACATGAATTAATGAAACATCCACAATGACTGCCGACTTTTGGTGATTTATACTGAGTTAGCAAGCTAGTTCGCGAGCCTGGACGATAGTGGGCAAATGACTATCCAGCTGGTTTTCCTTTCAGCCCGGTATTTTGCCGGTTTGCTGAGTGCGCGCGAGCTAACATTCCAGTCGGCTATTAAAAACTTGCCCTTCACAGTGAGAGCGAGAACCGTCCAGCTGAAGCCGGATTTTGAAAGCATCGCTGCCCACGGCTAAAGTTATTGAGCGTTTTGAAAAGGTGATGAAAATATTGAAGACTATAGCAACAAAATCAAAGTTGCCATCATGCATTGTGTGTCACATTAATTTTAAGCTAGCAATGTTGGTAAAAAGAACAAAACGTCAATGGAACTTGAGCTTATTGATCCTAAATCACAGCCTATCAGCTTAGCTTATTTGGTTCCCTGCAAAACCAAGCTTTTCGGAGTTTCATAGTTTTACATTCGTCTAATTCGTACCAACATTTCGTTCAAACTTCATTGTAAACATTGTATAACTTAACATTCCCAATAAAAGCCTACTTTAATAATTTTTTCAACACTGAAGCTAATTTTAGCAATTATATCCTGCTATCAATATTATATAACCATGTTATAAGTTATTTCTTGGCCGAATTGTGTCTTTTAATTAAGTTATTTATCTGTTATTGTTGCAGGTCAATGGACAGCTTTGTTGTAGCCAAACTGACCCAGTGACAGCTGACAGATCTTGTTTAATGTTTTTAAGGTAAGCACATGGCCTGCATAGCTAGGTGAAAAGATTATTTGAAGTCATGTAATGTGCTTTAGTGCTCATTTAGTGTTTCTTGTATTGTTAGTTGATGAATTTGCTATTGAAAATGCATTTTTATTCCAATAGCATCATGTAATTAGTTCCAATATTCATAGCTTCTCCATTTTTTATTTTATTTTTAAATGTCTTTGTGTTTTACTTTTGTCTTTCAGACGAGGGAATTGATGAGGAAAGTTTTTTCTTGTAGATAAGGTGACCATCAAACAGTTGTAAGTAGTTAATATTACAGACGTGAGAGGCTAACCCACCACACTCTCACATATTATTTTTCTTTCTGAGGAATTATTTCAATTAGTGGGCAGATGGCATACATTTACTTTAAATGCAAAAGGCAATTACCAGGGATGCCAGAAATCTCTTTCAATCTAGTGAAACTGGTTGTGGTAGAACATTTTCTTTCTTACAGTCTTATAGAAGAGACCTAGTAAAGGTGAAACCTGGCTGCTGTTGTAAGCTGAAAAGACCAAATGTGTACAAAGTTGGCCGAAAGGTATTCTGGCCCACCATCGAGGAGTCCAAATTGGCGTTTATGGACCGAAAGCCTGTAAGTCCGTCTGCATATCTAATGAGAAATGCTATTCATTTTAACCACTTGAACCCAGCATCCACATTCTTGTTGGAGTGTCAGCCAAAATGGCAGATCGGCAGGCTCACAACGCTGTGCAATTTAACACGTGAGCTGGCAGATTGGCAATTTATGGGAAAGACATTTTGTTTAGATGGAAAAAAGTGATCCAAGTACAGAGCCAAACCAGGTCCAGTTTAATTGGCTAAGAATGTGCCTGATTACTTGTGGAATAATTCAGAAATGTATTTCTGAACATAAGCTGTATCAGCCACTGTAAACACCATTATCTTCTTATTCTTTGCTTTTCAACAAGATTTTGATCCTAGTGTTTCTCAAACTTTTAATTTTTAAGGTTTCCCCTTAACTCTGACAGTAGAATCCACTTGGACAACGGGTGTGTAGCATTAGTCTGATGGCTTTTGTTCTTTACTTCTTTCTCAGGCTGGAACAAACTCGGTGGAATATCTGAATGAGGCCAAGGCATCACGACCATCCCCCGTATGTCCTGTCGCTGGGGAACGACACTCGTCTCAGGCCTTCGTCATTGTCGCTGAGGAGGTTTTTGGAGCAAAAGACACTGCTTCAAGCAGTCAATGTGTGCTTTAAGGTATTTTATGTATTTGACATCGAGTACCCAAAGCAGTGTGCACCAGTTTGGGAGTTCTGCCAAAATGGAGTGCACGGAATGGAAGGAGATGAGACAAAGCCTGCTAAGTTTTTGTGTGCAGCAATACTTGCTTGTAAGTAGACTGTGGATGTGCCTTTTTTTCCCTTTTTTTCCCTCCTGCTGAGAGTTGAGATCTACCTTGTTAAATCATGGATCTGGATTCAAGTGTGGAAAAGTTCAAAATATGTTACATGAAATGTATATAATTATCATGCTCAGAAGGAGCAATTTATGATGAAATTGTGTGCTTATTTAGGCGAAAAGAATTCAAATGGATATTTGAAGCATCTATTCTTAAAATGTTAAGTTTATGATCTTTATTGGGCTGTCAAGCTGTTTTGTCTAATTTTTTTTTAAAGATGGATTCAAATTTGTATATTTAATATTTAAACATTGGACCCTCCATCCTGACAAGCACATGCAATTTGTAGAAGTTAGAGCATTTTATGTAGTTTAATTACGCCATATTTAACTATTTTAATACTTGTCCTTGTTCTTTTGCTGAAGTAATTTAATGTTTTTCATTACGCTTTTATAAATCCTTAACACAAGATTTTATAAATTTTTGCACTGCTGTCAATTGAATATTTGCACTTTAATTATCTGTACTAAAAATAGAATAAAAAAGATTCTACCATTGTTTAAAAGTGTTTATTGTCCTTTAATGTAACTGTGTACGAGACATGGTTATTCTCTTACAGTAAAACAAGGGTTAAAATGCTCAACCCATTTTGTTGGGTAAATTAAATACTGTTGGGTTGGTCCAATAGTTACCCAGGTGTTGGGTTAAAAACAACCCAGCTTGGATTTTTTTAGGGTGATTTATTTTACATCCAGCAAACTAAGAATATTTATTCTTGGCAATAAGGCCTGTCACGTTAACAAATTTTGCTATGTGATTAATTGTCTCTGAAATTATTGCTATAAATGATAATATTGCGCTAAGTGATAATGTTGTCATTTTGAGAACATTTTCAGCTAACATAATGTGCCATAGTGATGCTGTCACATTCTTCCAAAGATCAATAAACTTTTATTTGTAAAAGTCATTTTCACTGGAACTGGAAGAAATTTTAAATAACTAAACAAAAACAATAAATAGAAGTGACCCTCAGTCTCATTTATAATGAATAAAAAACAAGCATAACCAAAAACAATGAATATGATAGATAACGAAGTCTCTAAACAAAATTGTCCTTCAAAAGTTATCAAAATGGGGCTCAGACAGGGGAAACCGGCATAACTGCCAGTTAGTACCTCTGTAAATAAAAAAGTAGCAACAAAAATATACCATGCTACACTCTGAGGTATCGTATGAAACCATGAGGCTGCCAAGTACGACACGAGAGATCACTCTGCAAGAAACAAGAGGGTTCAGAGAAAGAGATTAAAGTTATTGCGGCTGGAAAACTTATTGCGCTTATTTTTTCTTACCTTGCGATTAATTGACTTATTGCTTATTGCAACAGGCCTATTGATCTATTAATCCCCATGTCTTCCAAATTAACCAATTGAAATTGAGCAAAAATATCCTCCTTTCCATCTTGTTCCTTGTTCTTTATCCTTGTAGCTGAAACTAGGCACACAGTGGATTAAAATAGCTTTTTCAACATTGGCTCAGTTTAAATGCTCTACTCCTCAAAATCTTCGTTGCCATAAAGAAAAATGAAACATTAAATAAAGTTTTATAGACTTGTGTCAAACTGGCCCTATGTCTGTTTTTTTTTTCCAGATTCAGGATATTATAAGGATGTCTCATCTACTGACAATATTCAGAGTAAGCGAAGACAGTCAAGGGGATGTGGATGTGGCCATTCTTCAAGCACTGCTCAAAGGTGACTATCAATGCCTGACTGTCGGACGGATGAACAACACAGCATTGACTCTGAAAACTGGGAAGGCTTAGTGCAGAACCAGCACTTAGAAAGTATAATGTTGCCTCTCAGAAAACTAAATTACTGGTTTGTGGTGTCAAATGGGCCAAGACTGAAGACCAGTTATGAAAATTTTGACATTAATGGACAATTATATTGACAGCAAGACATAAATAGCAACACTTATCTACTTAGAAACATGCAGTGCTTCCTCCAGACTTAGTCTGCCTCATTAAAACCCATTTGGACCAAACATGATGGATAGTGTGCATAAAAGAATGCTGAGGCAAAGTGCTCTAAAACAATGTGTGAGTCCACCAAACTGGATATTCACTTAATGTTAGAATATGATTAATCATCAGTCCAGCTAAACTGCTTTTCCCATCATTTCCATCACTGAGCTTAATTGATTAATTAAAACTGTATTCAGACATCCGCTGTATTCTCTCCTCGTACCATCCTAGTTTATGAGTAAAACCTTTGTCCTCACAAAACTGAAATAATTTCATTATTTCAACTCTTAAAACCTCATCAGGAAATAATGGAATATTTAAGTATATATTTATATTATTAAAAAAACCTCTATCGAAATGATTATCAGATCAGACAAAGCAATGAATTGGGGAAAGTGTGGATGAGCTTGTGGGCTGAGAAACTCTCCTATAAAACAAAGGAGGCACATTCACAGTTTTTTAATGAAATGTAAAGACATTTGCTTCCTGCTGTAAATCCTCCATTCAGCTTCAAAGAGCAGTGAGACACTGGGAATGGAGAGCTGGAAGAGGCAGCTGGAGCTGGCTATCGCCTGGAATCGGGTGGACATGGCTGAGGCGGAGATCTTCACGGAGGAGTCCCAGTGGAAGGTTCGATTAATTCTTGTACATAACTCCACCATAATCCATCCACTTTCACAGTCATGTGAAAAAGTAAGCACACCCTTTTTGAGTTCTAAGGTTTTGCATATAAGGTCACACTGTGAAAATAAATACTGGTAATCAAGCAAAAAGCAAGACTAATAGAATAAAATCGATTACGGAATACAGGAAACAGAAGAACAAAACAAAATAAATCCCAAACACAAAAAGTCCAATGTGAACTTCAGGAAGCCCAGCTTCAGAAACTATAACAAAAACAGAACCAAAAACTCACACATCATGACAGCTTTATTATTTATTAAGAAAAATTAAGTCAAAATGCAGAAGCAATGTGTAAAAATCAAGTTGTCTCCATGATAAAATCGCTAGTTTAACCAGGAGTTACAGCAAAGTTGTGGTTATTCCCCATCATGTTATCAGTCTCTGACATCACTGTGGAAGAATTTTGACCCACTCTTCTTCAAAATGTTGCTTTAGTACTTTAAGGTTTGAGGGTGTTAAAGGTCCTGCAGTAGAATTTGTCTTGCAATACTTGGGACATTGCACTTAGTATTTTCTTTTCTGCCATTCTGCTGCAGATTTGCTGCTGTGCTTGGGATTATTGTCCTGATGCATGATTAAAGTTTGACTGAGTTTTAGCCATCAGACAGATGACCTGACATTTGATTCTAGAAATGTACACTGAGCGGTTCATGGATGATCCAATAAAGGCCCAGATCCAATAACAGCAGGCAATTATACAAGATCAGTCATGTTAGTATCTTGGTGTGCAAGTAAGCAGTAAGTCAAGCTTTCTTCCAGAAAACGGTCATCTGTCCAGAGGACATTGTTCAGAAGTCTTGCATCGTTGCAACCCTAAGCTGTTATTGCTGCCATGCTTTCTTTAGAGAAGACATTTTCTCTTGGCAACACTTCCAAACATGCAATGCTTGTTCAGTCTTTTTCTAATTATATTGTCATGAACTTTATACATTTAACTTACTAACTGATGCCTGTTAAGCAGTTGTTTCCAACCTATTTTCTTTGAGGACCCCCTTGATGCAACTACCAAAGAGCTGTGGACCCCCTTATCAACCCAATCTGCCTAATGCTGAAACCATGCTTGAATTTATGCTGTCATTTGTTAACTTCTCACCACAAATGATGCATTTAATAATCTGCACTATGGTGTTTCTCAGACATGTTTCATTGATGAAAAGGTGCAAGAGAAATTAAAGTTACCAGGATAGAGATAAACTACACCACCATAATTCCATCCACTCACTGACCTTACTAAACTATAGTACAGGGGCAGAAAATGATTGGATGCACAGTGTGGCCTACGAAGCATTTTTTTTTTTTTTTTTTTGTTTTTGACTGAGGATATAATGTATTGAAATATTGTTGTATTGCAGATTTTGATGACCTATATTCATTCATTTTGAGGCCTGTTTCAAGAGTTATTGTTTTCAGGAGGGCAAGGATCCCAGGTTGGGCACAACTGATGTATAGTCTGAGATGCAGCTCTTTATAGAGGACCAGGAGGGTCATTTTTTAAATAATGAATGAATGAATGAAAAGCTTTATTGTCATTAAGCCCGAGGACCCAATGAGAGTCTAACCTGTCTCCATATACAGACATTTACGTACATTACATGAACAGGATCAGGTAGAATGCAGTCATGGAAATTACACATTGGGTAGGGGTGGGAGTGAATAATAACTATAGATTACTAAATATAATTTCAGATTCAACAATTAATTCATATAAAAAGAAATCAAATTTCATAAAGCATTTTGTAATTGCATATTTGAAATTGAATTATTAAAGAGGAATTACATATTGTGTTCATTAATTTGTTATTAAATCCTGTGATTTGAAAATGCATTTTCATATCCTATGTCTAAAAGCAGAATTAAATTACACAATTCATAAATTTGCCCCTCCCTGGGCCGCCACCTTATCGTGGTGGAGGGGTTTGAGCGTTCTGTCGATCCTAGCGGCTATGTTGTCGGGGGCTTTATGCCCCTGGTAGGGTCACCCATGGCAAACAGGTGTCTAGGGGAGGAACCAGACAAAGCGCGGCCCAAAGGACCCCTATGATGGAAAATATTATTGGACCCAGGTTTCCCTTGCCCGGATGCGGGTCCCCGGGGCCCCCTCCTGGAGCCAGGCCTGGGGGTGGGGCACACGGGCGAGCGCCTGGTGACCGGGGCTTTGCCAGTGGGGCCCAGTCGGGCCCAGCCCGAAAAGAAAACATGGGCCCCCCCTCCTGTGGACCCACCACCCGCGGTAGGGGCCGTAGGGGTCGGGTGCGAAGCGAGCGGGGACCCTGGCGGTCCGATCCGCGGCTGCAGAAGCTATCTCTAGCGACGTGGAACGTCACCTCTCTGGCGGGGAAGGAGCCTGAGCTGGTGCGCGAGGTTGAGCAGTTCCGGCTAGATGTAGTCAAACTCACCTCGACGCACAGCCTGGGCTCTGGAACCCGTGTCCTCGAGAGGGGCTGGACCTTCTTCCACTCTGGAGTTGCCCACGGTGGAAGGCGCCGA
>JBBBVU010058280.1:0-10503 GCA_037177055.1 Atherinosoma microstoma | reverse complement strand
TCCCAGAGTCAGAACTAAACACAGAGAGGCAGCATTCAGTTTTTATGCTCCTCACATGTGGAATAAACTCCCAGAAAGCTGCAGGTCTGCTGAAACTCGCAGCAGTTTTAAACCAAGGTTAAAATCTTTTCTATAGTCCACCTTTTATCAAAACAACTGATAACTAACTTTTATGTTTTTTTCTTGAGGGTTTTCATTATTCTTCTGTTTTTATTTAATTTCTTTTATTTCTTTTAAAAGTTTGTTTTTAATGTACTTTTAAATGCTTATTCTGCACCCCGCTGTAATGCTTTTAAGGTTTTATGTAAAGCATTTGATGTGATGACAGTTAAGCATACTCAAAGGTCTTTTATGTTAGACCGATTGGCTGCCTCTGATATGGAAGGCAAAGAAAGGAGCAATAAAATGAAAGGTTTACCAAGGCATGTCAGAATCAATGTGTAACCCCCATGTAAAAATAAGGTTTTAGGAAAAAATATCCTGAATATTTCAGTGAAACAAAGCAAGAATGGTTAAATAAGATTATTTCAAACTGCCCACCAATGAACCTTAACATAAATGTAAAAATAGATAAATAAAAAGTTTAAATATGCCATTGTAAAAATAACTGTCCAAGTTCAAGAGAGCTTGCAGTTCTTGCATTATACTAGAGGCAGGAACTTGCCACTAACAGACAAGCACAGGAAGCTTAGATGGAAACAAAACATTGTGAAAATGTAATTGTTGCCAAGTTTCAATAAAAGAAGCACAATTTAGATTTTTTTTAAATCCCATTTCATCAAAACATTCTGATTACACAAAATTTACCAATCTAATACATTTTTCAAAACTCTCAAATACAGGATAACCATTAGTACAGTTAACTAGAACTCTGAGTAGGGTGAGGAAGTCACTGAAAGATACAGAAACTGAGATGATAGTTGAGTTTAGATATTGAAGTCAGAATTACAACTCTTATGTTAACTTTGTTGCATTTGGAATAAATAATTAAATGAGACAAACTCAGTTTCACAACGTTATACTCCAAAGTAGTGACTTGTGCACAGGCTATAGGAAAGACTTTCACAAACCAGTCTTTCTTAACACCAAACCTCACAAATAAGCTACAGCATGCAGTTCTTTTACAACTAATACTGAAAATAGCAAAAACAACACAGATCAGTGCAATATTTTAATCAGGAAGCAAGACACTGTTTGGTAAATACGGAGTTCCTTGTTGGCATTTTTTAATGTTAAAATCTGAGGAACGTTTAGAAAACAAAACAACGGTGATAACCATTGGACCAGAAATTATACTTATTAATATTATGTCCAATTTTAATATTTTAGATGTATAAGGCAAGAAATGAGATGGCTTTTGATCATGAACAAATGGGGTGCTTATTGTAAATCAGAACATTTTATATCAATATTTTTACCAGCGGCAAAATAGCCCAGTTATTGATAGATATACCGCCAGGTTTTTTTCAAATAATCCAACAAAACATATTACACACTCCAGAATTTTAAAGAATATAGTAAATATTACTCTACCTGCTCAGCTTTAATTCTAAAGCTTCCTTAATTAATCCAAAATGTTCTCAGGTTCCACCTCGTAAAAATCATGCATAGTATTGACGCAGCCACTTTGTTTTAACCTAAATAACTGCTTCGAATGGGGAGTGTCTTCACACAGGAAATCAAGTTAAAAGCACTTTTTTTATTACTTTGAGACCGTCAGAGATCTCATGGTGGTCTACTGCGCAAGTTTCCTTCACGCCAGTTGAAACACCTGCTCACAGCGTGTTAGTCCCAAACTCCGGCAAACAGGAATGAAAATGGACATAGATGTCATCATGTTAAATTGTTTGCATAATATGAGTGGATTAAATTAAAACAAAACTTTGAAGGAAAAATAAGTGATAAGGTTACAGGTTTGAAAAGAAATGGACAGAAGTCATTAACAAACCTGGGAAGTGCTGTCGAGCCTTCATCAACGTAACAGTGCAGTCACCATGCTGACTTCCACGCTACGCTTCTGGTTAATTATCATTTTTGCGCATATACGCACGCACACGATAGTAGGCGACAAACCCATCATGGAAATAGGCTAAACCTTTAAGAACACACCTTCCAAAATGAAATTAATTAACCAGTGAAAAAAAATCATCCAAACGCAACTCCGATCAACTTTTCTTGCAAGTCCTCTTCCAGCTTGTAGTTTTACACCCGATCGAGACCCCATCTCTTTATCGAGGTTAGATGCGTTGTTGCTGGTTTGTTTGCCTCCGCGTGGAGCAAGTTGGTGAAATGGGTCCCCCCCCAATTGTATGATTAACCCTGTGTGGAAATGTGGAAAAAGAGTGGCGCCGTTTGGTGGTTTTGTAATATTTTCTTAACATGACAGTTAAATGCCTAGGGATTGACAAATAGACAGGGAGAATGAGAACTAGCATCTCATTCAGCTCTTCCTTTCTTTTTTCTAAGACCACCCTGTTACGTTTCTGGATCACTGGGATCTACTTAAACGGGTAAGTTTAAACATCAGAGATAAATTCTGTTCTTTACCCACATGTTGAAAAATTACCCTTGGAAAGACCGGGTCAGAGATTATGATGAGCAGCATGGAGGAGTGTTGGCTTTTTTTCTTTTCTTTTTTTTCTCCTTTTGTATCATTAATGATTTAATGAAGATTTACATTCAACATGATTTACTGTGAAAATTAACTAATGTGTAAGGATGTGGACAAGACATGGCTAAATTGAACTGTAAAATCTGGAGAATATAAAGACAGCAGGAGAAATGTACTAAAAAAATCCAGGTATGGGTTATAGACAGAATGACAAGGAACATAATGACCATAGGAGAACTTCAACAGCGGGACAGAGATGAGCTGAGCAATCACAGTGAGGAAGCAAAGCTGGAAAAGGCATAGAGGAAACAGATCACCAAAACAAAACAGCAGATTTGAGACACTGCTAAAATTCAAACAAGCATGATGTCAGACTAAATTGAAACTTTCTATATTACATGCAGAAAATAAGGGGAAAGAAACTTGCAATATTTTCTTGTTGGAATAAGATTCTGGAGCCAGTGATGATTCATATATCCAGAATCTGAGACCTAACTCCATCCTGCTGGATAACAACAGTCTCCACACAGAGCCAGGACCATCACTGAGTACCTCCATAATTTGGGAGTGGGGAAAATGGGATTGGTTTTTCCAGACCTCAACCCTGAACACTTGTGGGACAGTGGTGGATGTAGAACATTTTACATGGGGTGTCAAATGTGTGCCAAGACGGCAGTATGGTGTTGGATCTCCTAGTGCAGTAGCCTATATGAAAAATGATTTAAAATATCATTATCCCTTTTCAATAAAAAAAAAAGACTGCACAAAATAAGTAGAGAAAAAGAACTTAAATTACGGTACAGGACAGAAATCAGCCATCTCTTTTAAGAGAACTAAGACAATTATTGTGCTGTGCAGCAAATGCCTCTCAAATATTTCTAAATCTATTGCTTCAGCATGCTGTTTCTCATACCAAGGACAACTAGATTGCTCAGATGATCATCTTTGCATTTTGACATATTCAGGAAATATATAATCAGAGCGATGATTACAATGATCACAGTTTCCATGCTATTATGGGATTTATCATGTTTAGTTTGATCATAATTACTGAAAAAAAATAAAATGTCTATATTAGTAAAGCTTCACATATCTGACCTTACAACATACCCGTAGGTTTTTTACTGCCATGTTATTTCATGGTGTAACATTTAATGCCACTGCACTGGAATTTATTCAGAAAATAAAAAACATACTATGTGGTCCAGCTGGAATAAAGACTGGATCCCCTGAATGTCATTATTCTCTCCATCATCTGCCTCCTCTGCAGTGTTTGCTTTCTGAATCTGAAACCTTCTCTTCTTTGTATCTCACACAGACATCTTTTTCCTCATCTTCACTTGTTATTGTACAGTTCTCTTGGTGCCCTTCCTTTTTTCTGACCTTCCTGCTCTCTTTATCATTTTTTCCTGTTTCCCTTCGCTGTGGAACCAGTTTTAAACCTGAGAGTTTTGCATTTAAGATCAGTCCACCTCTTTTTGATGTGGAGTAAACTGGATGAATTAAACATGTGTTCACTACTTGCAGTCCTTTAATTTTTATCACTATCACTAACTGTAATTTTAAGTGAAAAAAAACAAACAAACATCAAAAGCCTAATTTCCTGTAGTAATGCACCAGATCACAGAAACATTATCTAGACAAATTTGTTTTCATGCTTTCATACCTCCCTTCATGAGAAGGCCGTCGACTGCAGCAGGTGCAAAGGCTAAACACACAAGCAATAGAGAGACTGTGTTATTACTTCCACATCCCAAGAGAGCAAAATGTATCTTATAAGGAAGCAACCTTACAGAAACCACTCTGTCTCTGTCCTCTATTCACTCTGTCTTCTTCTTTTTGCGCTCTTCTTCCATCTGTACTTCCTGTCTCCTCACCTGTCTATTCTGCCAGAGGGCATCAAAAATATTTATGGTGAAGTTATCTGCACTCTTTAGTTTGTCTATATGTTTGAGTTCATTTTAGATTTGACCAACCGTAATATATTTCATCAAGTACACAAATTTTAAGAAAATGTAAATTTGTCAGCAGTACACACATCTAGTGATGCTAGAATTCTGCTTTGTTTTCTTTTACATTAAACGAAGCCGATACCTCTGGAATAGCTCAACACAATCTCTCTGTGGTCAGTAGCCTAAACTGAATGGAATGAGACCAGTCAGTTTAGCTTGCTGTAACACAGGGTCATACACCTCATCTATCTATTTGTCCCTACATTTTCAAATATTCAATTAATCATCAGTCGAAAAAAAATTAGACTGATGTTGTTTTCAATCTTTTTCTATTGATTATTTTTCTGTAAGGTCACTGTCGGTGTTCAAGTACTGGTTATTATAATGACACCTAAGCAATACTCTGCAGATCTTTTACTTGACTGAATCTAGGCCTGCTGTCAACATAGGCGTATTAATTGGAGGCCTATAAAATATGCAGCAAATTTGATGAATTAATCATAAGTAATCCCACAATATTGTTAAGGTAATATTAACTGGTCCGACAGATTTGTACCACAGCATTAAGGCTACGTAGGAGCCATAATGTTGGATGAATTTAATGCATTATTTTTAGATTGTTTATTGATTGTTTGTATTAGTTGGGAGCACAGTGATTTTGGTTAGGTTGGTCACATGGGTATGGGCGGTGGTTACCCTTGATCACTTAAGACACCTGTGATGTGTGTGTGTGTAGAGAGAGAGAGAGAGAGAGAGAGTGTGTGAGTGAGTTGCCGTATTTTTTGTTGACCGCACTACCTTTAGTCGATCGCTGTGATATATTTCTTCTCTTGGAGGTATGTGCTGGCTGCTCGTCAAACAAATCACGGAGCCACACACAGAATGAAGAACGCATCCAAGGTAAGCGCACCTGCGGATGTGTTTCTGTCAATGGATGGAATGAAATGGATGCGACTTGTATTTGCGGTGCTCTTTGACCATCGGTGACTGTTTGAATACCTTTTGTGAATTGGATTATCCAGTGAAACGATAGCAATGACACCGCAAGGATTTCCATGTGTGACGCATTCTTCTGAACCATAATGAACTGTGTGGCCTGTATTAAGTTACAGCTGCTGCGGGCGTGTGGCGCTTTATTCGGATGAATCGTGATCTGCGGATATTGCTGGAAAATGTGCTAAAATTTGAGTGAAATTAAAATGATTCATACATGCTGATGTACAAATGTGTGAAATGGATCACAGGAAAGGAGAAATTAAGCTCACTGCTAAGGCCTTGGCAAATAAAATCGAGAGGCTGCAGCAAGAACGCAAGACTGTAGAGAATAAAATGAAAACTCTTCGGCCTACTCCAGAAATGAAAACTTTGATGAAAATAAAAGATAATGTGTCCAATGTTCAACATCAGATAGAGAGTCTAACTCAACTTTGGAAGCAGAATAACAAGAGCACAAAGTTCTGCTTTACGAACAAAGTTCTTCTGTTTCATCTACTGCTTCTGCTCGTCTCAAAGCTGAGGCTGATTCGGCAGCTTTAATAACACGGCAGGAATTATTAAAGGAGAAATATCAACTGGAAGAGGAGGAGCAACGGCTGAAGAAGAGAAAGGAACAGTTTCAACTTGAGGAGAAAATAGAAGCTCATACAGCAAAATTAACCGTGTTGAGATCACAAAGCTCCGTAAGTGGGAGAAATTCCATAACAAAGAAGTCTGATGGAACAAACTCCTTTTTGGAAAAAGGAAAATCTAAAGCACATGTTCTCTCACCTAATGCAGCTACATTCGTCCCACAAAGGAACTGGAAAATAATCACGGGAATCCAGCAACAAGGCCTAAAGAAAAGAAACATCACTTTGTGCAGTCTGAGCCTGCGTCTTTAAAGCACAACATGGCCCTGCAACATTCCTCTCAGGACAATGACCAACACAAAACACAAGCACAGTATGGAGATACCTGTAATGTGAATTCTAAGCAAAGATATGATGATGATGGAAGTATGTTTGGTATCATGAAAACGAAATGAAATAACTACACTTCTGTTAAAACAATAATGTGTCTCATCTTTGCCAAAAAGAGAAATTCCTGTTTTCAATCTTCTTAGAACTGAAGACGTAAAAACTCTTCAAGATTATAGTCTGTCTCTCTCAGAGGATGTTCTAATGTCATGGAAGGACTGCAATATATATGAAGGAACTAGACCTACCTTCAAATATGCTGACAGTAGTCAAGAAGTTGCAGACAAACTCGGGGATAAGTGGAGGACTGCAGCATGTGAGGTGCAGGAGAGGCGCAGCCACAGAGCTACGTTTGATGACATCGTTAATTTTATTGAAAAACAAGTGAAAATCCTGACTGATCCTGTGTTTGGAAACATTCGAGATGCACCATCATTAACAACAACAACACAGGGTGTATATAAACACCGATCAGTCTTGTTCCAGACATGGAGGAGCTGTCTTTGCTACTACTGTAGCCCCGGTGGAAAAGAGAACCTATAGAATAGTATGTGAAAAAGGACATATGTTCATAATGCAAGGAGGGTGTGTCTCTGCTGTGGACACACATTGGATTAGTGTTTACAGTTGGAGAAAAGGTCACTTAAAGAGAAGATTGGCTTCTTAAAGGAAAATGGAGTCTGTTTTGGCTCTCTGTGTATTGGGCACATTAGCAAAGATTGCAAAAGATGGATTTCTTGTGAAAAATGCGGCCTCAAGCATCCAACTTTACTTCACATTCCTCCAAAGAAAAAGGAAAAAGACTCTGAGCTGGCAGAACAGCAACCACAGGTGGGAGTAGACAGCACTCTGATGTCAAGTGGTCTAAGAGGGGCCGGAGACCATGACTTTGCAAGTTAAAGCAAAGAAGGGTGCGGACTGTTTGTACTTATGCCTTTTTGGATCAAGGAAGTACAGCTGCATTTTGTACTGAGAGCTGGATGCACAAGCTTGGCCTTACAGGGAAAAATACCAACATATTTTTAAGAACTATGGGGCCGGAGAGGATTGTAAGCAGCCATATTGTTTCAAAACTGGAAGTGGCTGGATTAAAAGAGGATAACTTTTGTGAGCTTCCCAAAGTTTATACACAGAAGTTTATGCCTGTGCATAAAGGAAATATTCCAAGTCAGAAAGATCTACAGGGATGGCCTCATTTGAAGGAGGTTAAACTGCCTGATGTTAATGCTGGAATTGAGCTATTGATCGGGACCAACGTTCCTAAGGCCCTGGAACCCCTACAGGTCATAAACAGTGTCAGGACTATGCTTGGCTGGATTGTGATTGGACCACTGACAAGAGATGCAGCAGACTGTTGATGGCCGGCGTCAACAGAGAGTCAGTTGTGACTTTGGATGAGCTCTTGCAGCAGCAGTTCAAGACAGACTTCCCTGAACGCACTGCAGAAGAACAGCCTGGAATGTCACAAATTTCTGGATCTAGTCACAAATTCAGTGAAACAAGTGGATTTTCATTATCAGAACAACTTGCTCTTGAGGGAAAAGGAGCCCAGCATGCTGAATAACAAGTGTGTTTTGCATCAGAAAGGGAGGCCTCAGAAGAATTCGTCCTTTCACATCAGATATACTGTATTTATGGATGAAACAGCGCTATGTAGCTTGAAGGAGTTCTTCAAGCCTTTTCAGACAAAAGAGGATTTGTGTGGCAAGAAGCGGAAGCTGCAGTGAGGAGCAGTGGAGCTACATCACAGGACTTTGACATAAACTTCGATTTGGATTCGACTCTGATCTGACTTGATGGACTGATTTTGATATGGAATAATGATTCCTATCTCAGACTTAAGACTTAGCTTAAGAAGAAGAAGAAAAGACAACGCAGATACCATGAACTCATATGGACAATGACTTTTAATAGATTTAAATTTTATGTCTCCTACTTGTTTGAATAAAGTAATTATGTAATAACCTAATAATTAGGGGCTGGTGTGTCGGAGCCATAATGTTGGATGGATTAAATGTATTTTTAGATTGTTTATTGATTGTTTGTATTAGTTGGGAGCACAGTGATTTTGGTTAGGTTGGTTACATGGGTATGGGCGGTGATTACCTTTGATCACTTAAGACACCTGCAATGTGTAGGTAGAGAGAGAGAAAGGGTGAGTAGGTTGTTGTATTTTTTGTTGACCGCACTACCTTTAGTTGATCGCTGTGATTTATTTGTTTTGCTTTGAATTACGTTGGATCACGTTGTACTAAGTTAGTTATCCCTTTTTTTGGAATAAAGTTATGAAACGTATTCTTTGGATCTCAGCGGATTTATTGTCACGTCTGACAAAGGAAAGACCTAACTTCAGCCTGTCAGTGACTTATTGTGGTTTCTGAAGTCACTACAGGCAATAAGGCTCAACTTATATGTTTAACTGTATCTGTCTAACAACCTGCTGTGTGTTGCAGCAGGGAAACATCTAAAATCTGTGTCAGGTTCCGTTCCATGTGTCTCGTTTGCCCCTCCCTCGTGTGTGATCTCCTCCTCCCTGCAACCTGATTACCCTCAAGTGTTTTACCTGCGTCTCGTTTGCCCCTCCCTCGTGTGTCTTGTCCTCCTCCCAGCTACCTGATTACCTCATGTGTTTCACCTGCATCTCCTCCTTCCTTGTGTGTATATTAGGTGTTTTCTGTTTTCCCTCTGTGCCAGATCGTTTTGTGTGTTTCCCTAGCGTTCCAGCGGTTTTCCTAGTCTTGTCCTTCCTTGTCCCTAGTGTTAGACCTGCTTCTGTTTTTGACTACGATTTTTGCATGCCGATTTTGTACCTCCGCCAATAAAACTACGGTTTTACTAACTCCTCTGTCCAGCGTGTGTGTCCACCTCCTGACCCAGTCCTGACAATCTGCAGGACTCTGGCCCAAAAGGTCTGGAATTGGTGATCCCTGCTATAGGTTTTAATAAAACTGTGGAACACATCTAAAACAAAATGGAAATCAACATTCAAATAAGATCATTTTACTCTAAAAAATCTGAAAAAAGGAAAAGTCTTGCTGACTACCCAAACTTAACAACAATATGTTAATACAATTTCTCCAAATGAATAAAAAAAAAAAAAGATAAACAAACTGTTGGTGTGAGTGTGCTGTGTAATAACTTATCCCAAACCAGGCAGTTTAAACAGACACCTCACAGATAAAACTTTGATAGACAAAAGACACTACTTTGGCTGAACCAGCATTGAATAATGATTATTAACCACGCTTTAAGTGGTCAACATATGACTAAAGAAGTGCCACATAAGTACAGTCTATTTACTATTTGTAAGCAGGAAGAAGTGCAACAGCATGCGCCAATCCTGGAAAAAAAAAAACCTGCATATAACATTTAATAGGGAAATGCACTCAAAATGTTTTAGTCATATTTGTGTACGACTGTAATTGAACAGTTAAACAGTTTGTTGTTCACTATTCCAGCAAAACAGAAACACTTCCAACAGTGATCAAATTCGAAAACGAAATTCGAAATATGAATAATCAGCTTGTTTTTTCATTATTCTTTTATAAATCCAAAACGAAAATCAGGCCAAGGTCTGTGGGCCGTTTTTCAAGTTTAACTTATTCTAATCTTAACTTCAAATCAAAAGGGCAAAAACAGCCAGATTTTAGTTTTTAGTTTTGGATTTATAAACGAATAATGAAAAACAAGCTGATTATTTATATTTGGAATTTTGTTTTTGAATTGAACATCAAAAGAACGAATAATACACGGACCCTGGATCAACCTGGTCGAAGAATTCCCATTTTCCCCCTTCAAAACTAAACAAGGAGAATAGGTCCGGGTATCAGAATCAAGGTTTAGTTTTTATGCTTGTAATATCTGCAACAAACTACCAGAAAACCCGACGATTGCTCCAAACCTTAGTTCTTTTAAATTGGGTCGTAAAAAAACTCTTTTGCTACTGCTTTTCATTAGGCTAGAGAGTTTTTCTTTTTCATATTTA
>JBBBVU010058279.1:0-10516 GCA_037177055.1 Atherinosoma microstoma | reverse complement strand
CGGCATATCGCAATTGTACTTAGTCGAAATTTCAGAAATATCGCTTTTATTTTGCGAAAAACTGTCATGGAAACGCATCTAGTGACACATTAGAGCTGAGCTGCAAAGAAAATTCTTCAGTTTGTTTCCTATTGGTTGGTAAACTGGTGACACCTAGTGTTGGAAGCAATTTACTGACTGAAATTGATGAAATCATGACCTACACGAAGAATCAGAATAACAAGAAGAGAGAACAGATAAATATATAGTAATGTTTAAGTTAATGGAGTTCCTAGTCAGATATCTAAACATAATGGTTAAATTACCTTCCCACTACCCAGAATGCATCACAGCTTTATCTTCCCGCTACACAAAATGTATCACAGCGCAAAGAAAAGCTGCAGACAGAGTGAAAGATTTTTCTCATATACAAAACCAAAGACATCTCCAGTCTTAAATATCCTCTCTGTAAAGTAGGATCATCTAATACAGTGGTTCCCAAACTTTTTGAACCACGACCCCCAAAATACCATACATTGGTGTTTGTGACCCCCATCGCGCAACAACAATTATTAACTGTATATCAGATGAGTCATCCTGCAGGATCCTCTAAATATAAGGCTTGAAAACTGTCAGTTTTCATGAATAAGGTGGGTTCATGTGGACTTATGCATTGTGTTAAAAAAATTAAGGTGCTAAATTTATATTTATCTCTCTATCAATGGTTTAATTTTGACATACATGATAAATATCTTAAATTTCTTTGATAAATGTTGGTTATATATTTTTCAAAAATGATCTGGCGACCCCCTGAAATGATCTTGCGACCCCCATGGGGGTCCCGACCCCCAGTTTGGGGACCACTGATCTAATAACCCATATTAGTCTATTTAGATAAAACAAGTCCTTTTCAATTTTTAGTTTTTATGTAAATTAGTTTCTGTTTTGCCTTAAACAAGAATAACTAAAATGAAGAACATAATTACAAGCTAATTGAGTTCCAGCTTTTAAAATGTTTCATTGTGTTCATGACTTTTGAAATAATCTGAAAGAAAAAGTGACTTAAAAAAATGTCTTTAGTGTGTCTGTGTTAATGAGATTTTTATAGATATGAGCACAGGTAAGTGTACTTGCAAGACATTGCTGCCTGCAGCACCTCCGCCGGTGCCAGTGCGCCAGTTGTAGGGTCGTCAGCCAGGAGCCACCCCTCACTGATGTTTTGCCCCTTTAACCCTGGAACATCTCGGGGTGTTGCGGCAGTGACAAGGACTCCTCCCTGCCACTCCCTGCAGCTAGTTTACGGATCCTTCCCCACACTCTGACCTTGGGTTATTGCAAATGTGACTGTGGAATTAAACCGCAAATATCTCTGGTCCGATTCCTGTACAGTAGAGCAGCAAATGATGTCTTCTCATCTTATAACAACGTTTGATGTTTATTTCCTTTTCAACTGGTTAGTCACTGGTTGATAAATAATTGGGTTTAGTACTGTAATTAAGGTGTAGTACAGTAAATAATAAGGTGTAGTACATAGCCCTACCTCTCCATTACCCATAATGCACTGCAGCTTAAAAAAATTAGGCAGAGTACAGTAAATAATCAGGCGTAGTACAGTAAATAATTGAATTAAGTACAATAAATAATGCTGCGTAACATCACCACACATGAGCCAACTGCTGATATTAGATCAGTTAAAAATAAACTAACGGATGAAGGAGTTGAGATCATTTCTATTTTTTCTGCTCTGTGAAGCATACTGGATAACAGGATTTGTTGGCATTGCCCTTTTACAACAACTGTTTGTAATCCCAGGTTTCATGTTCTTCAAAGCCAACACTGTGCTTTCCTCCCTCAGTGAACTGGGAATTGCTTCCAATTGTAATATTTCCCCATCTGCCCGTTTTGTAGCAGCAGATCCCTCCATCCCACAGCCCGTTAGTCAGTTGACATATTGGGGTCAGGATGAAGGTTGTATGTTAATGCTGGAGGGAACAACACTCCTACAGGCAGCAGGTGGAGGCAGAAAGGGAAAACATGCTCATCCTGTTAGAATGGAAGTTTCTGCTGTTGTGTGAATTTAGCCTCATATAGTAAAAAAAAACAAAAAACTTTTCTAACGGGTGATTGTAATTTGGCCCACAATCAGCATCCATGACAGGCAGAGTATCTGAGCCTTTTCCCATATAGGCTAATATAAAACATCCTTCTTTACCCACCACTGCTCTTTGTAATTCACAGATCCCAAACAGTGTTTGCTAAGCTGTGATGCTGCATCCTTGCATTCATTTAGCTACAATGATGACAGCATCACTAAATGGTGAATGGTACGATGGAGATTTAGATGGACCCATTTCACTCCCTTACCACCTCTGTACAGTCAGACATGATGTAAATGCATAGTTAAGGCCCCTCAGTTCCAGCTTGAAAAGGCATTGATGGAGAGAAGATGTCCAGTTTGTCAATATGGGAGAAAATGATCAAACTGTTCAAAAACTAATCAAGTAATCTGGAGGAATTTCGATGTGTTAAAGGTAAGAGTGGAAGCTAAGATGGACATGATGATTTCTGATCCCTCAGACAGCCCTGTATCCAGTACCCTCATTCATCACTAGCTGATGTTTCCGCATGAACAAGGATTACTGTTGAAACCTTCACCAAGCTCTACAATACAGAGTTACATTTACTAATGTCATTTTAGAATTTTCTGAGCAGAAAAGAAGCTGAATGTTAACCTGGTCCAGAATTCCAGAGACGGCGATGACTTCTCTGGACTCAGAGGCATCTGGGATGGACCATCACACAGTGGATAAATATCCAGTGAGCAGCCATTGTCTGGACTAAAATGTCTTGTGGATGTCAGAGGTCATAGGAGAATGGACAGACTGGTTGGAGATGATAGGAAAGCAACAAGAAGTCAAATAAGCACTGGTACCGACCAAAGTATGCAGAATAGCATCTCTGAACACACAACACGTCCAACCTTGAAGCAGATGGGCTACAGCAGCAGAAGACCACACCGGGTGCCACTGCTGTCAGCTAAGAACAGGAAACTGAGGCTACAATTCACACAGACTCACCAAAACTGGACGAAGATGGAAAAACATTGCTTGGTCTGATTAGTCTCCATTTCAGCTCCACATTCAGATGGTAGGCTGAGAATTTGTCACCAGTCACCAAATCTCAATGCAGTAGAGCACCTTTGGGATAGTGGAATGGGAGATTCTCATCATTGATGTGCAGCCAACAAATTAGCTGGGACTGAGTGATGCTGTCATGTCAACATGGAGCAAAATCTTTGAGGAATGTTTCCAACACCTTGTTGAATTTATGATACCAAGAATTAAGGAAGTTCTGAAGGAAAATTTGGGTCCAACCTGATATTGGCAAGATGGACGTGATGGATGGGGAAGGTTTTGAAAAATTATAAGGAAAGACAGAAAAACCTAACTGAAGCACTCAGTCCATCACTGCAGTTAGTTCAGAAATCCAGTTGGCTGGGTTGTGTTTTAGGTCTCAGTGAGGGGCACTTCTGCTGCTGCTTTTTCTATAATGATTACAGAACATTATACTGACATGGAGGATGAAGCAGAGATGGTTTTACAGAATGATGTAGGTGTAGTCTGTCACATCATCAGGAATGTCGGTGTCAGCGTTAACTTTGCAAACAAACCATCAGCTGAAAGAAAGAAACCGTGTCTTCAAGTTGGCTACTTAGAGAAGAATCAAGTCAAAGCAATATTCCTCAAGTTAACAATTTATTTGTATCATACAGAATATGCATTCGATACCCGGTTCAAGTGTGCTTCTGTGTTGACCACATCAGCTCAAATGAATAACTAATCAGAAGTTACAAAGTCTTTTTATACCATTGACAAACTAGGGTGGGTTCCTCCTTCTGTCTGTCTGCTTCACATGCTAGCTGTCTTCAGTCTGGAGAAGTACTAAAGCAGAGTATATGATTAACACAGAATATACAACAACATGAGAATAAAAGCATGTCCGATCCTTCAAGCTGATTCAGAAATCAGACTATAAATCTTTTAATAGTCCAGCTAACGAGAAAATGGTTCTTTAGATTATCAGCAGTTTTTCAGTCAGTGGTTAAAAAGTTCATGGGACATAACATTTCTACTGTGATTATTAATGTAGCAGAAGTTTGACCAGTGAGACAACTGATTAGTTTGAGACTGTTGTATTGTTCAGTATTAAAATGGCCAAGGACAGAATCAGGACATGTAAACCATATGTGAACCACATATTATTCACATGTGAAAAAGTGTGATTCAGAATTGAAACCCATAAGAAATCCTGTGAAACGTGTGAAACACCCACATGTTTCACATATTTTTGACATGTGAACCATGTGTGTTTTTCTGTGAGGGTAATATCTTTCTTTGTGAAAACAAGAAAGTAGCTGGAATCAGTAAATGTAAATTCTACAGCATTTGCAGATGAGCTGGAAGCAGCTTTGATCCTGACTAATAGTCCTGCTGCTGGGAGACTTTCCTCTGAACCCTGACTTCCCAGCTTGCTCTTGTCATCGCTGTGTAAAGAAGTTTTATCCGTGTAGAGCTGCAGCGTCTAACCAGACTGAGCTGACGCATGGAGCATTTAGCAGTAATCCCCACCGTTTTTTCCCAGACTGATAGTTATTGTCATTGTGATCTTTGACTACCAGCAACACATCATGAAGAATTAGATGAAGAATTTGTAGTTTTTATATCTGAGTAGTAAAAGCAAGAACTGGGTTTTTTTCATTGTGACATTATTGTTGATAAAAACATGTTTTAACAGAGGCAGGAAATTTACTGCAGGCAATTAGCTGCATGGCACCACTCCATAATATCAAAGTAATGATGACGAATGAACATTACATAAAGTGTGAGTAAACCGAGGTGAATAAATCCATGTGAGGTTTCTTCTTCTATCCAGATGGCTGGCTGCAGGTGGAGAAGTTATCAGGGAGTTACAGTAAACCATAGTTTTCTGACTAATGCAAAACATCATAACATCTTTGTTTGGTGGATTTGTTGCTTACATTGCTGAACTCTGACTTTATCCAGAACAATCAGCAGTCTGAAACTACAGGCTGATTTTAAAAAAGGATCTAAATGTCACATATTTACATGAATAACGTATACTGATTAGAAAATCAGTTTTTTTTCTCACCTTCTCCAAAATCAGATGATATTCAGAGAAAACCATAATCAGATTATCAGAGGATACCAGTCTCATTCATTAGACATTAAAGCAAAGAGACGGTATGATGCAGTCTGTCTGTTTCCTTAGCGAGACTGTATCTATTTTAATTGGATCATAATGATTTGAATATTTTGTAAAGTGCCTTGAGATGACTTTGTTGTGAATCGGTGCTGTACAAATACAACTGCTGTTTTAGATCCATGTCATTGTTTACACAGTTTCCAGGCTGACTATCATGATCGCCTTTGAGCTTCTTCTTTGAAAACCAGTTTTGATTTTTGTCTTGTTTTCAGAGATCGGAGTAGGTGCCAGACTTGGAAGTCTGCTTGTGTTAATGATGGATGTGTCTCTGGGTGTGTACTTCACGGTTGCAACTACAACGTTCACCTATGCACATCGCTTAAATTTGTTCATTGTGGGGGTGGGCTCGGGCGGGGAAGTTTCTATAGAGACTGTGCACTGACGTCAGCACATACAGAACTATGGGATTGATCTTCCATGTTGGGGGAACCAGCGTTCTGTTTACCACAGGTCAGCAGTGGCCATAGTCTTTTTAATTCATCCATCTTCTGCCACTTATCCAGGATCAGGTCGCAGGCGCCTGAGCAGGGAAGCCCAGATTTCCCTCTCCCCTGCCACATTTACCAGCTAGACAAACTTCCATGTACTGATGAGAACATCATGTTCCTCCAGCAGATTGTGATGTTTGTTGTTCTCTGATGAACATGAATCCCAGTGCTGTTCTGTTAGACATTCAGTCACAACATTTAGGACTATTTACTGGTTTAACAGGTTTCAGATTGAAAAAAAACATCATATCCAGTTTTTTGGAATATTCATCGTTCTTGTAATAAATAAATCTACTTCAACATATTTTTGCATGATTTCATATTTTTACTCCATTTGCTTAAACAAGATGTTGGAAGACATGGATGAAATGTCTTGTTACATCGTGATCACTGGTGTTGAGCATTATCAGGATGCTTGTTTTCACAAGATCCGGCAACCCTGGTTCCAGCAGCATAGTTGGTGTAAAGGTTAAGTAAAGGTTTGATTACAGCAGTCTTGAAAGATTGAGGTACATATCCTGTCAATAGAGATATATTGATCAAATCCAGTACAGATGTATTGATTAAGGTAAAATCTTCTTTAAATAGTATAGTTGGGATGGGGACTAAAATACAAGTTGAAAGTTTAGATGAAGTTTTTACAGGTACAGGACAGAAACGGTCCAAACATAGGTCGGATTCCAAAGATGTCTATAAAGTTGCTGCACGAGAGTTATCAATAGAGGGAAGGATATCCTGGATTTTTCTGTAATAGAAATTATTTTGTTTATGAAGAAACTCATGAAATCACAGCTAAGAGTTAAAGGAATACATGGCTCAACGGCACTGTAATAGCTCAATTATTTAAGGAGCCCCCCCCCCTAAGAGCCACAAAACCAGAAGCAGAGAACAGTGTGAGGTAAGAAAAATAACACCTTATTTATTTGGATCCCTAAAAACAGTCATTTGTTGCGGTGAGAGGCCACAGTCCTATAGATGGGAGGAGCACAATGTCAGAGCCAGACGCCTAAGGCTACAGATAAGTGAATAAAGACAGTGCGCTGCAAACCAAAAGCCACTCCAAACCAACCAATCAGGATTCTGATGCCAAACACAGCAAATCTAAACCCACATTTCGTATTTAAATCCTGACGTGAAGCTTTTTCCTGTGGCGTATGCTAGGTCTGCACAATATCAGGAAATCTTGCGATATGCGATAACACTATTGAAAGTTGCAATGACGATATGGCCTGCGAAAACTCTAATTTGATGCCGCTTTGATGTTTTCTCATACACACAAGAGAACACAATTATTTTCAAGCTCCAGTTGCAAAACTCTCCTACACAGACGTCTGCTGAACTTCTAGCTTGTGCTTTAATAACATTAGTGGCGTTGTTTTAGCTAGCACCAGATTTGAGTAACTCTGCTCTTCTTCCTAATAGAAATAATTTGGTCAGTAACACAACTAGATCACGTACAGTGGTCATGACATTTACCACGAGATTAAAACAACTACTTAAAAGTCCCAGTCAGCGCAAATCACCTGCTGCGCTTTGCTTCCACCATTGACATGCGACGCTACCACCAGATCAGTGGAAGGTAACTCGCCTGTTATATCAGCTGATCACTCTGATCTATCAGTGTGTGAAATCATCCCGCTATCAGAATTTGAAAACGTTGATGGCGTACAAGATATTATACACAAATATTATTTCATTTAGTAGACTCCAGCGGAGACCTGAGCTGGAAGTTAGACCAGAATGGGAATGTGGTTCTTCCAGTGAAGCGTTAACAGTGCTAATTTACATGAGAACACGATGGTGAGGAGTAAATTTGTCCGGTGTTCTATCCACTTCAACCTTACTAAGATTTTTGTAGCCCTGCAGTTTTAAATGCATTTCTTCTGGTGCTTGGCATGAGTATTCCACGTCTTGCAGAATTACCTGTTTGTAGTGTGTCCCTCTTCTAACCAACGTTGTTCAAAATAGCCGACATGCATTTCTGTTTAGCCGTGTTGTTCTTCTGCATTTCCCTCCATGCACTCTTTCCGACGCCACACCTACAATTTCATGCTATATTGCTGTAGCCGTTAGTAGGGATGTGAATCTTACAACAACTCATGATTCAATCTGATTCCGATTCTTGGGGGGACGATTCAATTCTGTATCGATTCTCTATTCAAACCGATCTCAATTCACAATCATTCCTCTTTTAGTAACAGAGCGTGCCAATTAACTACATCCTCTATAAGCCAGAAAGAGCTCTGAGGAATTGTTTTATTAGTTGACAGAAAACTGATTATGTTTATGAAAAACAGATTTATTTTTCCTAACCTTGCAAACTTTAACATGTCTTTGTCACTTAGCAGTAGCTTTGAAAGTAGTCAGGCAAATAATTTTTAGGTCTTTTTAAAAAAAATTATTCTTGGGAAATTTTGAATTGATTCTGAATCTTTATGAGCAAGAATCTTGATTCTGATGTGAATCAATTTTTTTGGGCAGCCCTAGCTGTTAGCATCTACTGGAGTCCATTTGATGTGCCCTTGATGCACATAAAGTGTGAATGCACAGCAACGCTTGGAACGTAACTTCACCTCCTTAAAATATGCAAACAGGGACTGCTATTTATCACAGTTTAGACAGTTGTTGTGATATGTATTTTGCACAAGCTAATAATGCGATGAAGGTACATTTTTTATATATTGTGCAACCCTAGCGTATGCAGTTCATATTTTAAAGTGGGTGTTTATTTGCTTGCATAATATGGTCAGATACAGTATCCCAGTTTGTCTTATTGGGCTGTCAGATGATTAAATATTAATGTCACCGATTACATTAACACATTATTTATGCCTCATCACTATACCTGTAAGAATGAATGCTGATGCACTCTAACACCAGTAAATATTAGTGCTGTTAATATAAGCCAGTTGAGACAGATTTCTGGTCCACACTCATGTCAGCTGATGCTGGAAACATAGCCGTACGGTACCAGAAGGAGAGATTACTGTAATCTTACTTGATAACATTCTGCTGGCCTTTTAAAGCCAAGAACACCAGCACGATCAAATCAAATTAACCTTTTTTTATAAAGCACTTTTCATACAAGTAGCACAAAGCGCTTTACATAACAACACACAATTTACAATTCTAAAAACACCCCCCCTAATCATAATCTCTCTCATATTCACTCATACACACACACAAAATGCATTCACCCATCTCCCCACCCTTTTGTCTCTTCAACTGAACATGCAAATAAAAAACAAAAATCTGGCTTGACACTGCAGTGACAAAATGATATCTTGCGGTTCCGTTCACACCAGGAGCCAGCCCGCCCAATACCACAAAGCCGCCACCACTAGAAACGACCCACATCTGGACAGGCAGAGGTCGCATCACAAACCATCCCCCAAAGAAGCTACTTAAAGCTTATAACAGTTTTTATACAATAAAATGGTGTTAGACAGAATATGGGACATGCAAATTTCAGTTAGGTCCAGTACAGCATATCAGTAGTATTTTTTTTATGAAGCATGTTGGGATGGGACTATTATGGTTTCAGTCAACAACCTCTGTTTGATTTACTGATGTTCACCTGGAACCAGTGTTGTTTTTGGCAGCCATTTGAGATTTAGTTTTAGTCTTAGTCTTTTTGACGAAAATACATGTTAGTTTTATTCACATTTAATCATTTCAATATGTGATAGTTTTAGCCCAGTTTTAGTCGACAAAAACTCAAAAGGGTTTTAGTCTAGTTTTCGTCAGTTTTAGTTGGAAAAAAACAGGAAAAAACAAAGTATCGGTCTTTTAACAATTGAAATTTGCACATTCAGAAACTGTAAAATAAAATCATGAAGCTTTGCTGGTCCCTGACTTTTCCAAAAAATTATTTGAGTTTTTGTTAAAAGATAATCCTAACATTTAGTAGCCTATGTAAAGAACCGAGAAAAAATAATAATTTTTGTCTATTTTATCAGCCGCGGACTCTGACCGCTTCTGCTATAAATATAATGGCTTTCATATAAAGTAACTCAGGCCATGTTGTCTGGGTGTTCTCTCCATCGCTTCAGACTTATCAACTCGGTCCGTTTAAAAAAAAAAAACAGATATTCAGGCTGTTAAGGGCATTTATGCCCTTGGAGATAACAATGAAGATCGTAATGGTGACAAGAGGACATGTCTGTGAAATGTGTGCATTGACAACATACAACAGGGTGAAGGTAGTGTGGAGATCATTCTCTGGTCCAGGATTATCAGTTTGACATGTCAGCCATTTGATGAATGATTGTTCACTTTATACTCAGCATCTCGATGCAGCGATAGATAGATGGATCAGAGGTTGCGGTAGAATTTTTCTTTCTCGGTCATTTTGACAGGTTCATAAAAATCCCATCATTTTGTATTTTTACCGGTCACTTTGAAAAAAAAAAGAAAAAAGATAATGATGACATATTCAGTAGCATTCAATTTTAGGCTAATATTCAGTCCGAACAAGTTGAACAGAAAGTCCACACCATATCACATCATACAGATGTGGAGAATACACAGAGGGCTGACTGACAGTGAATCAAGTTAATGCGGTGACAACATGGAGAGTTTAAAGAGGTTCAACCCGACCGCAGAGTCCTGCATGGGTCGTACCGTACCGTACCGTCCTCTTCCGCTTATCCGGGGTCGGGTCGCGGGGCAGCAGCTTGAGCAGGGCAACCCAGACTTCCCTCTCCCCGGCCACATCAGCCAGCTCATCCGGGGGGATCCCGAGGCGCTCCCAGGCCAGCCGAGAG
>JBBBVU010058277.1:0-10553 GCA_037177055.1 Atherinosoma microstoma | reverse complement strand
GTCTTTACACTGGCTGCCTGTCCATCAGAGGAGAGACTTTAAAGTTCTGTTGCTGGTCTATAAAGCTCTGAATGGTTCAGGACCTCCTGACCCAGTATGAACCCAGCAGGCCCCTCAGGTCCTCCTGACCCAGTATGAACCCAGCAGGCCCCTCAGGTCCTCCTGACCCAGTATGAACCCAGCAGACCCCTCAGGTCATCTGGTTCTGGTTTCTTATCAGGTCCCAGAGTCAGAACCAGACTATGCTCCACATGTCTGGAACAAACTCCCAGAAAATCTCAGATCAGCAGAAATACTCAGTTTATTTAAATCCAGGTTAAAGACCCTCCTGTTCTCTGCTGCAACAACTGCAAACAACAACTCCAGAGTCAGTAATTGATGTGTAATATATATAGTTGCTTTTCATTTTTATACCAGTTTATTGGTAGTGGTCTATATTTCATTATTGGGTTGTATACATTAACACTCCTTTATGATTTTGTTGTTGCAATGTTAAAATTTGTCTTTTTAACCCACAGAAACACAGACCTAAGGAACTCCTTCTCCCTTCCGTAACTCCTGAGTTAAAAGACGCATTCAGATGCATTTACCATTTGAGAAAGGTATTTTTCAAGATTTTTACAGCATAGATACGTAAATGGCTGCAAGGCTGAAGACCCACAGATCTTCTTATATTACAGACGTGTTTGTCTCGTTGCTCAGTTAATATCCCTTATCTATATAGTCGTAAAAATCCACATAAACACCCATTCATTCAAACACACACAACATTCATCATAAAACGGGACTTTGTCCCGTCCTAAACTAAAATGATCAATTTTACCCGTCTACCTTTCTGGCAACAAGTGCTGGCTCAGCATCATGACAGGAACTGCCTGGTACACTGGTACATTATAGCTGCCACGACTTTGTTATGATGCTAAAACGTCAACTTAAAGTCATCCTGACTATTCTCTATAGTGTACAGAAACATATATTACATGCCACATAACAAACAAATATTACCATCTAGGCCCTAAATGGTAATAAAATTTATCTATTCAAAATGTTTGCATTTTATGAAGAAGATGTAAAGGTTGTAAAAAAAATTCTATACTGCATAGTCCAATTCAGTGTCACAGAGGGCAGGAGTCTATCCCAGCATTTAGCAGGTGAGAGGAAACACACATAAATCCTTTTAAGTTGTGACTTGGAAGGTTTTTCCATCTAGAGTTTCTGTAGTAAAGCCATGTAATGTAGGATCATCCTCATAAACAAATGTTGATAAATATTATTGGCTGTTCGCTTTTACAAGTTTGGTTTCACTTTAGACGAGATGAACTAGTTCTTCATTTTCCCAATATCTAGACTTTTTTTGAAGGTGTAATTTATGCGACCATGTTAGTGTCCCATACTTAAAGAAATAGAGACCCAACCTGCATGGCTGAAACATAAGTCGTTTGTAACACCTGCTAATCTCTTGGTTGTCCTCTTATTGTCTTTAATCAGAACTCAGATGCTCCTAAATATTCATACAGAACAGCTTTCACATCATTGTCCTCTCGAAGAAACCCATCAAAAGAAAATATCAATTTTAAGCATATTTTGTATAAAAAATGAGAACAACAATGACTAGATTAAGTTTGATTAGCTGTACGTGAGGAGCATGCAATGTCCGACCAACACTACAAAGATGAAACATCGGAGAGACTTACAGCAGACGCTAACTGACACGTCGAATCCTGCTTTTCATCACAACTTGAAAAGTTTGGTCAGAGGAGCTGAAGACTGCTGAGAGACAGAGGACAGAGAAGACCAACAGAGCGATTTATGATTTGTTTGTTCGACGTTACTTCTGTTAAACCGGATGAGTTCTTCAGCAGCACATAGCCCGCCCCCGTCTTCTCCTGTTTGGCCAAATATGACCTGAAACTTCACCTGAAGACAACAGAGCCAAACATGTCACGTGTTTCTTTTATTCAGAGAGAAAAAAGTGTCCTCTGACACTTCCCTGATTGGGAAATCGGAGTTAGTTGAACGATGATCAAGTGAAATGACACCTGTTTTGTCTCTTTCCACAAGCACGTCCTCGTGCTTTACGCACGTTGCCACCTACCATGTACAGCAATATTAATCACAGAAGAAAATATCCTTTTTATCAGATTGTAGCCTTGAGCTTATTTCTATCTTCAGTCCTTAAAATACAGAAATGCATTATATTTAGAAATTACAAAGCACTTATGCATTAATAGTAAAAACAATAATTAAAAAAAAAAAATACATTGCATAGTAAAATACAGTGAAATAGTAGAGAAAAATACAAAAAAACGCATTAGTAATAGTAGTTATAAAAGTAAATGAAAGTTCACCCTATTTAACCCCCCATCCATTAAATATTCCCTCAGGGTCCTATATATTTTTTAGATATAAAAAATATTACATGTTGTGACATTTATACTTTTAACGGATGTTTTTTTGTTGGTTTTTCTGCAGAATAATTTTTCCTTTATTGTTGTGAGCAATTGTCTTGTAAGCAAATGCCTTTTCAGCAATTGTCTGCACGCCGGCTCCACAGCTCATATACAAAAACATAGTCCACCCATCTACAGCTCACCTGGCAGTATTTGCAAAGCCACACAACAACCATCAAGGAAGGGAATTAGCTTTTACATTACATATTGCACTAATTCAAATTAAACTTAATCTCGAATGCAACTACTTTTCATTTAACGCTCAACATTATAAAGATAAATATTAAGATCAGAAAAATATTGAGATGAATATTCCTCGTACAGCAGATCCTCAACATGTCGACGTTTTCAGGGAGCTGTGTTGGTCCACAATGTTCTGAAACTTATGACATATCAGTTAATGTCACATATGCTGTGGCCCATATAACCTATATGTAGCCGTTGCATCAGCAGGGGAGAGACTCTGTCTCTGTTACAACACAAGACACAAAAGGTAACTGGGGCTTTGTAGATTTCTTTGTTTATTTGATGAAGAAGCGCCATGTCCCTTCAGAAATCAAAATATATTCAAAACAGAAAAGTCAGTTAAATGTGCAGGACATCTTGTAATAGTAATGCTGCAGGATAATCTGTGGTACTACAGCCAGAGTTCTGCTGCTGAAAACATGACTGTTGTAAACGAGAACTTTTTCTGCTGTGGTCAAAGAAGTACTAATATTCAAAATATAGAAATATTCTATCTAAAAAGTAATGCATTCAAATAAATCCGGAAAAGTCATGATAAAAAATTTAAACAAATATTTTCAGCTCCATAGTTCAGATATCAGCGGTAACAATCAGCAAAGAGAAACTGAGCAGGCAACTTCAGTACATCTGGAATTTATGGAATTTATGTCGTTCTGTATACATGGAAGCTGTTTTCTGCTAAGAACAAATCAGTTTGATGTCAAGCAGTGTGGAAATTATGTGAAATGATTTCAAGCAGTTAAGTATGTGCATCAAATTCTGCCGGGTGACATTTCACCATAAATCTGCAGTAACTCAGTGGCAGTAGAATAATAAATTAACAAAGTCGATGCAACAGGTAAAATAACTAATCTCTGTTCATATTTCTAATTGTAGATCATTATATTATGGCAATACACTGCAATGCTTTGCTTCCAATGTATAATTAAGAATAAAGAATTTATATCAGATTAGATTATAACAATCTATGACAAATCTGTTAAAAACAACATAAAAACAAATTCAACAACAGTTACGTGCACATTCAGAAGAAGCATGATAGCAGAGCTCCGTCTGGTGTCTGAAGGTCCTACAGAAGTGTTCACACATCTTCACTAAAACATCAAAGCAGAACTTCTTGTTTTCCTCACATCAGTGTTACCTGGATAACTTTAACTTCAGGTTATAATTACACAGAATCTGTTAAATTGTTCATATACCCGACAGGATTACTCAAACCACTGATTTTCACTTTAAGTAAAAACACCCTCCTTCATAGTTTCGTCTTCCTGGGACAACTTTCACATTTCAGGGGCATCACCAAGCGGTTCTTGTTCAGTTTGGAAAACTTTATTGAGACTTTCGTTTGTTTCGAGGCTTTTTTCTTGATTCCTCCTCTGACTCCTGTTTTAGGTTTCACACCTGGAAAAATTGTTTTTGGTTATTTTTCACAATGAAGTGTTTCTTGTCCATTTTAAACTGTTTTATTTTCCAACACTGGCAATGATGTAAACTTCTCCAGCTTCTTTTATGTCTTGTTTACCAGTCAGACTTCCATCTGTGGAAAGAAAAGAACAAATAGAGGAGGTCAAGGAGTGTTTCTCATGTCAGCAGCCAATCAATGATGCAGCATCAGTATAAGGAACAGCACATCATTCCAACATTATTCTCCTTTCAGCTTCACAAAAGGAAAGCAACCACTGAGAAGGCTGCAGCTTAACAGAAAACAACATGCTAACTTTAATACATCACTGCTAAGTCCAACCCTGTACTGACCTCAGGGTCTCCAGTTTGAAGTGTCGACTCTCCACGAGCTCAGACAGCTGTTTCACATCCGAGTTCTTCAGCTGGTTGTAAGTCAGGTCCAGTTCTCTCAGGCAGGAGCGGCTGGACCTCAGAGCCGAGGCCAGAGCATCACAGCTGATTTTTGACAACTTGCAGCACTCCAATCTTAATAAAGAATATAATATTTAAATGAAATAATTTCTAATTCAAACAAATATCCTAATCAATAAGATTCTCTCTAACATGAACAGAAAAGAGTCAAATTATCTTTATTGTAACTTACTGTCAATGAGACACATTAAGGTTATAATTTATGACACTTTATTTACTGTAAGTCAGGCATTTTTTAATTTGTAGCACAGCCAGTATGCAGTAATGGGATTTCTTTATGAATCCAACATACTAAAATAAATCATGTAGGTTTTCAGTATCCCCAAAAAAAGAACATTAAGAGTACAGTTATTGTTTATTTCCATTTTTTTAATTTTCTGGATTAAACATAACATGTCTTTGCATTAAGATTTATAAAATTAGAAAAAGAAAAAAAGAAAATATGCAATAAAAGAAATTTCCAGCTTTATGGAGCTTTATGGAAGTTATGTTCATAAATCGGTTTGAATGCACAAGTTTTATTACAGATAGACAATAAGTGAACTGACCTCAGAGTCTCGAGTCTGCACTGTCGAAAGTCCAGAGAATCACACAGCTGCTTCACTCCTGAATCATACAGGTCATTGGTATTCAGGTTCAGATGTCTCAGATGGAAGGGGTTGGACTTCAGAGCAGAGACCAAAGATCCACAGCTGATGTCTGACAAGTTGCAGCTCACCAAGCTGGCAAAAGAATCAACCGTGCCTTTTAAATGATTTCTAATCCAATCAGATTTGTACAGGTTTTAAAATGTGATGGTCACCATAACCATGTTCTAGTCACAGTGCTTTTCTCTCTGTCAGTGTCAGACTGCATCTATAGTTTAAAAAATAGATTTAAAAAATAGATAGCTACAATATTGGTTTGTTGATACCTCCCATCTGCTACTGTTAATCTCAAACACCCATTCTGGAAAAGTATTTTCCTTTTTTAGACTGTGGTATATGGTGATCATTGGTATACAGATTCTGGCTTTTTCCTATCTTAAGACCAGTAACTTCCATACTTATATAACAACAACAGATGGTGAGCCTACCTGAGAGTCTCCAGTGTGCAGTTTGGATTCTGGAGTCCACCACACAGAATCTTCACTCCTGAATCCTTCAGGCTGTTAAAGCCCAGGTCCAGTTCTTTCAGACAGGACAGGTTGGATTTCAGAGCTGAGGCCAAAACTTCACAGTGAGCTTCTGAGAGTCCACTGCGATAGATTCTATTAGCACACATATGACAACATATGTTATTATAAAAGCTGGCACTTTATGTTGATTTCATTTGTTTATTTGATTAAAAAAGAGACTGTTTTACATCTATATTCATATACATAAAATAGCCCTAAATGTCCAGGTAAAAAAAAACAACAACAACATAACAGTTTGTATTCACTCCTTTGCTATGAAGCCTGTAAATAAGCTCTGATGCTTCTAGTTTCCTTCAGAAGTCACACTGTTAGCTAATTAAGATCCAATTGTGTGAAATTTAAATGTTATATGATCTTAGTATAAAGTTGTCTAGGCCATAGGGTCCAAAGATAACTTTAATGAAGAGGCACCACCAAGCGAAGACACCATTAAAACCAAGATCTTCAAAAAGTTGTTGTAGACATTGAACTGACCTCAAAGTTTCCAATCCACAGTTTGGACTTTCCAGAAACTTAATTCGCGAATCCTTCATGTCAAAGCTGCACAGCTCCAGTTCTTTCAGATGGGACAGTTCTTTCATATTAGTCATTAGAGCTGAGGTTATCATTTCACCTTGAGCATCTGTGGACACAGTGCAACTGAGTCTGTCAAAACACAAAAATTACTGGATTAAATTATGAAAGATGCCATTTCATTTCAAAGAAACCTTTAGGAAGAACTTTTAATTCTTCCTGTTTGGCATGTTGCTGTTAACATCAGTGAAATTTGATCAGGCAAAATTATAATGAGACAATCTGGATAAGATTGTTATGTTGACCATCCACTGTTGTTCATGTAGGTTATTCTGATGGAGTTCAACTCAATGAGCAGCTACAGTTGGGTAAGCATCTACCTTGTGCTTTACTTTCACTGCTGCAGAATGCTGCAGGAATTAAACTAATCTCAGGGTGATTTCAAACCCCAGCATCATTAAATATGGAAATCACTGAGTATTCAAATTTGGATGACACAGAGCTGTCAGAACTTGAGTGGGCCATGTTCATTTTTGACCACCTTCAGTGCCATGTGCCTGGTGGTTGAAGCTTGGATCCTAATTATGACTAGAATAATGCAACAAACTAATAAAATAAAAATAAAATAAAAATTATTTTGTAACAATAGAACCCCACCCAAATAACCAGTGATGAACCTAAATTCTTCATATTAGTCTTGTATACCAGCCGAGTTTAAAGATGCACTACATAATTTTTGCAATTTTCCCGTGACGTATCCCGATAAACGGCTAATGTAGCTTCCATCTTGCATATTACCTGTACTGTGAGATCTCTCCAACCAGTAAAACAGTGGTTCTCAGACTTATTGAGCCACGACCCCCAAGGTAACATACATTGATGTTTGTAACCCCCGAGACAATAATGATTAATTGTCAGATGGGTCATACTGCAGGACCCTGTAAATATGAGGCTTGAAAACTGTCAGAATCTTTATAAATAAGGAGTATTAACCCTGGATTAGCGGAAGAGGATGGTACACTACGGCATTAATGTGTAAAAAACAAATCAGTTGTTAATTTTAGATTTATCTTTGCATTAATTGTTTGATTTTGACAGCCCTGAAAAAAAATTACAAATTCATTAGATAAATGTAGGTTATACATCGTTTACAATTATCTGGCAACACCCTGAAATGATCTTGCGGCCCCCATGGGGGTCCTGACCCCCAGTTTCAGCCTTATCTCTTGTTCTGTCTCTTTCGATATTTTTTTCTTCCCTCCTCCAATAATGTCTTCTTGCATTTCTTTTGCTGAAATGCAAAAACGTGCATGTTCAAAACGGCTGATATTGTGTTTGATATCGTGTGACCTGGTACATAAGATAAAACTCAGCTGTAATGCATGTAGCGTCCCAGATGAAAAAGTTGTATAGTGCAGTTTTCTCAGCTTCCGGATGCTGCTGGACATCCACAACTCCAGAACGGCACATAATAGATGTCACTGTACTATCAAACGAGTACAGAACGCAGAATTTTAAGGTCAGAAGATTAGGTAATACATCTTTAATAACACTTTTAAAAAAAATTCAAGATTCTTTCTAGAAATACGTTTTTTTATTGGCTTGAACGATCATTACCTTCAAAATTACCTTAAAGGAGCTAACTTGGCCTATTCATTGCAAGTCTCCATGACCTTGTTAATGCTTTTCTCCAAATTCTCATGTATTCAAATATGTTTTAAACGCACATGTTTGCGATTCAAGACATGCTTAGAAGATCTTAAACCCTTCATATAACTTCTTTGTTCTTTGATGGTTTGGCTTATTTCTTTGAGTATATTAGAAAATAACAATCAGTAAACTGACCTCAGAATCTCAAGTCGACAGTTTGGACTCTCCAGTCCAGAACACAGAAGTTTCAGTCCTGAATCCTTCACGTCACCATAGCTCAGGGACAGCTCTCTGAGATGGGAAGGGTCGGACTTCAGAACTGAGGCCATGACGTCACAGTGGTCCTCTGGTAGTTGACAGTAATTGCTTCTGTCATAACACAAGAAAAAACTGATTATTATGACAGCCAATGCTTACAATTTCATGAATTTGTTGACATTTTTCTCCTTGCATCTATGTGATTGGATCGACTACACTTTGATGAAACCATGTAGATTGGAAAACATGTTGACTATCCACCATTGTGGATACATTACAGATGCAACTCAAGATATGAACTCAACCAGCTCAGTCTCACCAAAATCTTGGGACAGAAGAATTTACCCACAGGTTCATTAATTATAATCTATTGGAATTTACTGTTCAACAGAAATCCCAGTAAGAAGTTAAACAGATCAGAGGATTAGCTGGCACAAAGAAAAAAAACAATTGTTGGTAAATCATTTGACATATAAGGAAAGTACATCAAACTAAGGAGTAACAGTTCTGAGTAACACACCTCACCCACAAATCTGTAAAGGGCACTACTGACATCCAGGTCCCAACTCAGACCAAAAAGCATCTAATCATGTGAGGATCCACAACCACTGTGAAGGATTGGGGGTAGTGATTTAACGTCCAGATTTCAAGTAGTTTCCAATGGCAGGGTATTCCCTGGAATGGATGCCAATTCACCACCAACGGTGATAAACAAACAACTACTCATCACATTCACTCCGAGAGAGAACCCACAGTGTATCAAAGTGTCCCTGCTCCAACACACCTGACTCAAATTAAATGGATTCAATAGCCTACAGAATTCTGCAAGACGACTCGAGTGTTGCAGGTGTGTTGGAGGACTGACACATTGAAAACCCTGTAGGACTGTGGCCCTTGTAGGACTGAAGTGAGTTGCCCTCTTCTATACTGGCAAGCTGAAAAAGTTCAAAAACAGTGTCAGGATTGCTCGTCATACATCAAGCTGAGGGTTGATCATCCCAAACAAACAATGAAGGTTACAATTCCCAACTGAAGTGACATGTACTGTAAAAGTAGTTTAGGTTTTTCCATCAGTCATCAACAATCTAACTGGGAATTTACCAGGAGGTTACATGTTTTTCTGAATAAACAAATGTAGGCATTTTTGCTCTGGGAGAACAAACCAGAATCATTTAGTTCTTCACAATTTAGTCTTGAGGATACAAGAAAAGGCCCTGTGCAGTGACAAGGATCCAAAACCAAGAAGGGACTCATCACGGAATCTGTACTCACCGAAACCGTCTGCAGTTCCTTATAGCTGGGAACAATCTGCCTATTTTAGACAGATGGAATTGCTGCCTTTCCAGGTCCAACTCATCCAGAACTTCCTCTGACATCTGCAGCATGTAGGCCAGAGCTGAACATTCAATATCAGACAGTTTTTCAATTGATCTGTCCTTTGAATTCACGAACTTCTGGATCTCCTGCTGTGCTGAGGAGTCATTCATCTCCATCAGACAGTGGAAGCTGTTCATGATCCTATCAGAATGATAATACCAGGCTTGAATATGTTTCAGGTTGTAAATGACTCTCTGGATCGTTTCTGGACTGGTCTCTGACCGACCCAGCAGGCCTGCTAAGAGTCTCCGGTTGGACTGCAGAGAGAGGCCATGAAGGAAGCGGACAAACAGATCCAGGTGACCATTTTTACTGCCCAGGGATTTCCTCATGACTTTCCACAGAAAAACATCCAAAGATGAAATATCATCATCATCATCACCACCAAACATTCTGAACTGGGCACATTCCTCCCGCAGGAAGTCTTGCATCACCTCTGTGTTTTTGTTGGTGTGACAGTGGGTCATGTAGACTGCAGCCAGAAACTCCTGAACACTCAGATGGACGAAAGAGTAAACTGTGTTCTCGTACATTTGTCTCTCCACTGTGAAGATCTCTGTGAAAACGCCAGAGTACAACGAGGCGTCTCTGATATCGATGTTACACTCTCTCAGGTCTGATTCATAGAAGATCAGGTTTCCTTTCTGCAGCTGCTCAAACGCCAGTTTTCCCAGAGACTCAATCACCTTCTTGATGTCTGGATGTTTAGCAGCTCCTCCGTCATATTTGACCTCCTTCACTTTGGTCTGAATCACCAGGAAGTGGATGTACATCTCAGTCAAGGTCTTGGGCAGCTCTCCTCTGATGTTCATCTCATCCTGCAGGACTTTAGCAGTGATCCAGCAGAAGACTGGGATGTGGCACATGATGTGGAGGCTTCGTGATGACTTGATGTGAGAAATGACCCTCTTGGCCTCTTCTTCATCTCTGAACCTCTTCTTGAAGTACTCCTCCTTCTGTGGGTCAGTGAACCCTCTGACCTCTGTCGTTATGTTAACACAGTCAGG
>JBBBVU010058276.1:0-10643 GCA_037177055.1 Atherinosoma microstoma | reverse complement strand
GGGACGGGTCTAAGTTGTTCTTTTTCAGGAGCGGCTTGATGACGGCTGTTTTTAGGGTCTGAGGGAAGACACCTGAAGCAGGGACATGTTTACAATCTGTAAACATGTCCCTGCTAGATAAGTTTTAGGATTTTTTTAATTAATATAATTGCCCTAATTTTATTTTTTCAAATATAATGTTAAATACAAAGAGTATTTCTTAGAACAATAAGTAAAACCTTTAGAATTTAATTGTTGATTTTAATTTTGTCACACATATATCACACTCCATTTGCTGAAAAAGTAAAATATTACATTTGATAAATGGCCAAAATATTTTGTTTGTTGATGTCTAAGATCTAAATGAGTTGAAATAACTTGTAAAATAAATAGGAATCTGACTTCATTAAAAAAGAAAAGATCAGTTTACCTGCCATTGCATATATCGCATCATTTTCAGCATCTTCAGGGCCATTTACTGACTCGTAGAAACAGACATCATCTTAAAAATAAATCAAGTCAGGATTTGATTAAATATTTTCATTAACTTTAAACTTTAAAATCAATTAATTTGAAGTGATCATATTAGAAAAGGTTTAAAGTGAAGAATATGGTAGAAAGAAAGTTGGGGTTCAGGCTTACCATAAAGAAAAGTGTTTTTGTTGTGTTGAGCTTCATCCTTGTCTGTAGCAGAGCTCTGGTTTGTGCTGTAAGACCTGGTGGGCCAGAGATATTCAATAAAAATAGCAGATAAAAAAAAAGGCACACATGATGTTTTTCTTTCGTCATGAATAGCAAAGTTGCACCGACCTGGTGAAGAATGAACCTGCAAATGATGAGATTACATGTTTTTAGTGTGAACTGTTCTGTTGCTAAACAGTAATCAGAAAATAAATCTGTGATTGTGAATTGTATAAAGTGCAATGAGTCTGACATGAAAGAAAAATGTCTTACCCTTTGACTGTTTATAAAGACACAACAGCAGCAGAAGAACAATCAGTAAAATTCCACAAACCAGCCCAACGACCAGCATAATTGGAAATGAAGAGCTTCCAGGCCTGAAAGATGCTGTAATACAAAATAGTTTTAATAACAAAACAGCATATTTGTATATCTGTACAAAGCAACACCAGCTAAATTTGAAAATTATATAATCTATATTTATTCATAATGCATACATTTGGATGTCATTTTAGAAATACCACTGTCACTATGATAACAAATTAAATGTTAATGTTTCATTTTCTTTTTGCTCATCTTCAATTAGATCACATAAACACATCTGAAAATATCTGTTCACAAAAAGTAACAATTGCAGGAAAATGTTAGTTAATTAGATTAATTTACGAGAGGCAATTTGCATGATAGGATATAATAAGTAGAGGCAGAGTCTCAGAAGCAAAGATGGGTAAAAGTCCAGCAATCTGATAAAAAAACAAAAAACTAATTAATTGTGGCACACTATCAGAATAATGTCAGAATCAGAATCAGAATAATTAACAAAAAAATAATAATACAGCATTACTACATTACTGTCCATCATTTCATGTTAAATAACTAAACTATTGAAGACAACAGGAGGATTTTATTCACACATATCGGCACTAAAATGTAAGAGTACTCCTGAGTGTTCTGGATATTAAAACATTGGTCAATACCACAATCGTTGTAAAAAGTTAATAAGAACTAATGTTCTCTGAACTCTGAGTATTTCATCATCTACAATGCATAATATCATCCAAAGATTGAGAGTATCTGGAGGCATGTCTGTCCACCAGATACATGGCAGAAAATCAGTGTTGGATGCTAAAGACCTTCAGCCACTTCAAGTGGCACTACATAAAAAGTATCAATAATTCTGTCATGAAAAACACTACATGGATTCAGGAACACATCCACAAATCTCTGCTTGTGAACATGTTTTGCTGTGTCATCCACAATGCGGGTTCAAGCTCTATCATGCAAAGACAAGGGCATATGTAAACATGTTACGGGAACACTACTGTCTTCTCTGCACTAAAGCTCATGTAAGGGCTGTCCAACTTCTCTTTTCCCAACCGTTCCTGCCCCTCAATCCACCTCCACCATACTGGTCACACTTCCACCCCCAAACAGACTATATTGCTGCACAATATATTCATCTATTACCAATATTGCTTCCAAGATTTTGCGCAAACCATGCTGCTATGTTGTTTCAACTTAATGCCCCATACATTGTGTAGAAATACACTGTATAAATGTATTCTTTCTATAGATTCATTTGTCTTTTGACATTTTTTCTTGTTCTTTTTTTAATTTTTTTATGGTTATGTCTAACATATGTCTTTTATTAGCCCCAATGGTTACAAATAAATTTGTTTTGTATTTGAATTTGCAGAATCTGCCCCAACAAAGGTTGAATAAAAAGTTTTTAGGCACAGTATGCTTCTAACCCCTAGCTCCAACCCAGTCTCTCAGAGATTCAGCAAGTGGTCTCCTCAGATGTTTATGGACTGATGTTAAAATAGATGGTACACATATGAACAAAAGCCTTTTAAAATTTTTGTGTCGCTGAAATTTTAAATCAAAATATATCAACGTCTAATGTATTCTTTGTTCTATTACTAATAAAATAATAGTTTTGTGAATTAGCAAATATTGCTTTCTGTTTTTGTCCACCATTTTACACAGTCACAAATTTTTGGGAATTGTTCCTGATGTTTTTGTAGTTTGGACTGCAGCTTACTCACATTTTACAGCCATCCAACTCTGTGGAGATTTATTTCCTGAGTGCTGACACTTGTAAAGGCCTTCATCAGATTTTGACAGTCCTGCGATGATCATTTCTCCTCTGATGTCATTTTGCAAGAGTTGATCATTTTTATAGAAAAGCACATTTGAAAAAAGTTTTTTTTCTTTCAACTTGCAGCCAAGAGTAACAGACTCTCCCTCGGTCATAGGATGGACAGGACTCAGCAGGATAACACCATCAGCTGGAAAACAGATTAAAAATTCACCTGGGTATATAGTCTATATAATATTTTCGCAAATTTAATTAATACTATTGACATCACCCTGTATTCTCTGATGATCTTTTGATTTATATCAAAGTCCAATAAAAAAACTGTAATATTAAAATAATGTAATTACAATCAAGTTGTCCAGTCAAGTTGACTGCGTTGCTCAGTACTGATTCAGATTCACACCAGTACACTGCATTACTGGCCCATATTTGACCAGTACATGTTTGTCTGTTCATTATCCCCCAGGAAGAACAGAGTGACAGGAAATTGTTGTGAGAAAGACTCCTCACTCTCCACTCAGAGGAGTTTCCCTCACAGGTCAGTGAGACAGAGTCGGGTATGAAGTGCTGAACTGTGTCAGGATTCACGGTGAGAGATGCTGCTGGATGGACAACTGAAAAACCAAAATAATAATGGGTCAGACTTTGTGAAAAAAGGCTCTGCAATAAGTTTTGCAAAAAAATTAAGAAAAGTTATATTTTGACAAATAATTCATGACGAGTTAAAGTACTGAATGCTATCTGTGAATGAGATTTCTGGAATAATCATGGATGGAAGACTAAGATACTGTCAGGACATGATGCTGGTCTAGATTTCTATTATTGTAAGACTCTAAATGTGCAGATGGAGACAGAAAGCAATGAACAAACATTCAAACTGACCTTCGGACCAGACAAATTTGGGATTACTGTAATCAGTGGAATAAACTCAGTCTACTATTTCAGCTTTACATGCATATCCTGCTGTGTGTGCCTGGCCATGAACAATGGTGGAACTACAAGTGAAAACATAACTAATCTTCACTAAGAGGACAGAAACAAACTGACCTGCAGACCAGACAAACTTTGGTTCACTGTAACCAGTGTAATACACTGGCTCTCCTCTTCCAGCTCTACACACATATCCTGCTGTGTGTGTTTGTCCATGAATGATGTAGGAATCATTTTCAGTCCCATTGGTGCTACCAGGCAGCAGCTCATAGCTGTAAGAGCTGTGTGACCGATCAGGAACAGCTTTATACCAGTAGAACCTCCATCCTGTGGACGGATGGCCAACCTCACATCTCAAAGTTACTGAGGATCCAGGACTCAGCCATGATGGAGACACAGACAGGACAGGCCGGGGTTTATCTGCTGGAGAGAGAGCTTCTGTAAATGAACTGACAGGAAGCATTTTTCATGGGTAATTTTGTTTTTCCAAAGCCTAATATCTTTCAATATATACAAATGTGAACATGTACTGGACTGTTTCATCTTTTAAACAATCAGGAGTCTATCTGATGTCAGAGATACTTTGGTGGTTTTTGTTACTCTCTTGTTGTGTTTGGTGTAAAGATGACTCAGTCTTTTTATTGGTGTTAAAAGGAATATTTCAAAATAATCTTTTTATTATTTTGTTAGAAATGTGTGAGATCCATTTCTGTAGTATATGTATATTATAGTACATAATATATGTACTATGACTATGGTATGGCAACATCATGACAGGAGGTTATTTTTACTGACTTACAAAACAGGTTCAAAAACGTTGACTGGGCTAAATTATATTTTTGTTAAAAAAAAGAGAGAGAGTTAGAGAGAGAGAGAGAGAGAGAGAGAGAGATCTGAAAATGAACAAAGTTAATTCAAAATGTACACCAAGTCACTTCTTGGCTTTTCATACTTTTGTGATCAAAAGTTTACAAACACTTGTGAAGAACATGAATGTCATGGCAGTTGTGAGTTGTCAATAATTTCTACAAGTCTTATTTTTCTGTCATGAGATGATTGGAGCACATACTACTTTGTCAAAAAAATATTAATGAACTTTGTTTCTTTTAAGAATTTATTATGAGTCTCCTGAAAATGTGACCAGATATGTTGGGTCACCAGAATGATCAGTTCTGGTGATGTAAAAAGTTGTATCAATCAAATTTGCATTGTGGTATGGCTCTTTTAACTTCTTATGAGTGACTATGTCTGACAACAGCTTGTGACTTATCAGCCCAGTTAAAAAAGGCTTGTTTGACACAATCATTAGACTAAGCCAAGACCTCAGCTCAGCACAGATCTGAAAAAGTGAATCATTGACTTGAACAAGTCAGGAAAGTCACTTGGAGCCATTTCTGACCAGCTACAATCGTTTGCAAGCATGAAGTACATGGCATAGTCATCACCCGCTGTTGAGAGGAAATTGGTTAGGATGGTCAAGAGTTAACCAAGAATCACTAAAAAGCATTTTTGTGATTAATTAGGAGTTGCTGGAACACAGGTGTCAGTGTCCACAGTCAGGTATGCGTTACATCGGCGTGGGTTGAGGCTTGACTGAACTTTGCAGCTGATCACATGGACAGAGGAAAGTTCTTCTGGAGGAAAGTTCTCTGGTCAGATGAAACAAAATTTTTGCTATTTGGCACAATGACCAGAAATATGTTTGGAGGAAAGAAGGTGAGGCCTTTCAACCCATGAACACCATATCTCGTCAAGCATGGTGGTGGTAGCATTATGTTCTGGGACTATTTTGTTGCCAGTGGAACAGGTGCTTTACATAAAGTAAATAGAATAATGATAAAGGAGGATTACCTCCAAATTCTCCAGGAAAACCTAAAATCAACAGTCAGAAAGTTGGGTCTTGGATGTGGTTAGGCATTCCAACAGGTCAATGATCCCAAACACACATCAAATGAGGTACAGGAAGGGTTGAATCAGACTAAAATTAAGGTCTTTCTATAGGCTTCCAAAAGTCCTGACTTTAACCCCATCACTGGTGTGGAGAAACAAGTACCTGTGAGAAAGCCAACAAATTTTGATGAACTGCACAGATTCTGTCAAGAAGAGTGGTTAAAGATTCAACCTGAAGCTTGCCAGAAGCTTATAGATGGCTACGTAATGTGTCTAACTGCAGTGAAAATGGCCAAGGGACATTTGACCAAATATTAGCATTGCTGTATGTACATATTTTTGAACCAGCATATCTGGCCACACTTTCTTAAAAGAAACAAAGTTCATGAATGTTTTTTGTGACAAAGTAGTATGTGCTCCAATCATCTCATGACAGAAAAATAAGACTTGTAGAAATGATCGACAACTCACAACTGCCATGACATTCATGCTCTTCACAAGTGTATGTAAACTTTTGGCCTCAACTGTATTTCAAACTAAAAGTCACAGAACAAAAGCTGAGCAGTTAATTGCAGTCTCAGGGTTAGAGCTCATGCAACTTCAGCACTGGATATTTTCAGCAAAACTATCTTTTCTCCACAAACATGGGCTTTTGCATTGAACCCTAACCCTAATTCATAAGGCAATGTTTCTATTACACCTGAAGGTAAAGCATCAATACATTTCTGTCCCTAGTCGGCTTGATGACAAGACTGGCTGACTTCCGTACAAACTGTTCCCTTACTGTCAGATAAAACTCATTGTAGGGGCAAAAATAAACCTATTTTGCAGAGTAATTAACCCCACCGTAAAGGTTATAAATTCACACAATGTAGAATTTGGACAGAACACACAGCAAACATGACTTACATAATACTGACAACCTGGTGGCTTCACTCCACTTTGTTGAAGAATACGAGTCATATCCGGGTGTACACTGACACTGGTAGTCTCCACTGCTGGACTCAGAAACCATGAAAGTCCAGAATTTATTGTAGGTCTGGTATATAACTGACCCACGACTTTTCCATGCATACACCCACTCCGTGGTTTCACCTCCTTTGACCTCACATGTCAGTGTGATTATCTCTCCGCTGAACATCAGAGGCCAGTCAGGTTGTCGTGTTACAACAACCTGGTTGGAAACTGTTTCCATAGATATGAACAATTGGGATAAAAACAGAAACATAAATATCATCAGAAAAGTTGCAATGTTAGTTTCAGATGATAGTAGTGACATATTTGTTTTCTTTTTCAAATGATTGAACTCACAGATTATATAAATGCTGACATCATAACTCATATCAGAGTAGTAGGCTGGCTCTCCTCTCTCTCCTCTACACCAGTACATTCCTCCCTGTGACACACTGATTATTCTGTTTTGTTCATCATTTATTCTGACAGGAATATAAGAAGTGTCTGAGCTTTGTCTGAACCACTTATATTTCCACCCAGCAGAGTTCTCCACAGAGCAGCTCAGTGTCACATTGCCTCCGACTGATATGACTGTTGTTCCTGCCGTCAGTCTGGCTCGGGGTTTATCTGTTGTATCGCCCAAAAACATGGACATTTCACAAAGACACAAAACAGAATATATAAACAATGCTTCGCTTGTAGGTACACTTTCATTGAAAATGTTCTTAAATTGTTTTTACTGATTGGCTCTCAAAGAAAATAATCATATTTGGTCTTTTTCAAGTTTAATGGCTTAATTGTTAATTTTACTACATAAATATGATCTAAAGTTCATGTAAAACAGGATGTGAATATGTAGAGCAAAAAAATAATGATTTTCACAGTCAACTAATCTATGTTAGGAAAAAAAGGCCTTACCCTGTACATTTAAATAGATCTTATGACTACACTTTGAATTACGTCTGCTCCTGTGATGACCACAGCACCAGTATTCACCACTGGTAAAGGTGTGCAGAAGGTTTAACTTGTAACGTGAATGTGAGTTGTAGGGAATAAATTCTGCGCCATCTTTGAAGGTTATATATTCCCAGTCAGTTTGTTTTCCTTCTTTCATGTCACATATGAAAGTAATCGACTCTCCAGCATAAAAAGTCGTCCAGTTGGGATTAATAGTCAGAACAGCATCTAAAAAACAACACAACAAATGTTTAACACCTGCGTACAATTTGTGAGTCAACACACTGTAGATATATACAATGGAATGATTTGATAATCCTCAAAAAGAAGAAAAGGTCTGTTTGTGTCTAACGGTGAAGCAACAGGTTGAGATTCATCTACACAGAAAAATGACTGGAAGACAGAAATGTGTCACCTTGCGTGTGTCCAATGCAGAGGAGGGTATACAGCACTGCAATCATGGTAGAAACAACAGAAATGAACAAATGACCGAAGTTATTTAAAGTACATAAGCACATATAATAGTGAAAAAACATAATTTCTTACTCAGATTAATAAAATAGTAGTCTCTTATTGAACCAAGTTGTTACCAAATCCTATCTACAAATAACCCTTCATTCAGATTCTCAGACACTGGGATAAATGACTGATACTTAATTTGGTCTAAAACAGTTTCCTTCATCCTCCTGATTTTAACAGAAAAAAGTTGTTGTCATACTCACAGAATAACTTCAGCTCACAGAATAAAATGAGTACCATCCTCTCAACTAGATCCCACACTTCAGTTAAATTCTTTTTACAAAGAAAGAGAAAGGAAACTTCACCACAAGAGACCTGCAGAGAAACCAAAGTTACAACAAAGGCAGTGTAACAAAAATGGGGCTTTTTTTTTCTTGCTTCTCTCTTTTTTTTTTTTTACTTCCTTTAACACAAAGCCAAGACAGCTAAATCAACCACAGCATGGTTTGCTGTGTGTACACTTCCTGTCCTGGTGATTTTGAAACATGCTACTGGATTCTTAATTAAAGGTTTGGGCATGATCTCATATAGATTGTAATACACTGAAAAAAAAAAAGCCCAATGAAGAGAAATAACATTAACAGCCAAAAGATGTATCCAACATCAGAACAACCACATTCACCAAAACAAGAAATATGGAAAAACACAAAGTACAAATCATAATATAGAAAATAAAAGTCAATAAATGTGGAAAATTATGATTTGTGATGTGACATTTGTGTCAGTAACAAACTCTTTCCTTTTGCAATAGGTTACACATTACCTCAGTCAGATGATGGTTCTTTTTATCTCTGACGTTCGTCTACAGATATGTAAACATACATGTACACCTTTCCATTCCAAGGTTTTTGTTAGAAAACAAAACAAAAAGTTTGGTCCTTACTGTGGGTCTGTACAGAGCAGAATTGCTGTCTTATTGATTTAATGATACAACTTCAAGCTCAGCTCAGATATTTACGTCAAGAAGCTTGTTCATCACTTCCTGGAGTGTATCACCACGGCAACTATTGCTTATACAATCTTTGAAAATGAAATGTGTTAAAGATGGACTACATTTAGTTTTATTCAGAAGTGATGAGATGCCAGGTGTTGATAATCCTGCCAGGTGTTGATAATCCACACGTTCTTATTCAGAAAATATCCTCATTCTTCAGTTAAAGCCACAGAGATGAACTTTAGTTCTGTTCAATGTCCCAACACCACAAAGCAGAAACTTCTTACATGGCTTTCCATTATGGTGAAAATCTGGTGTAATTGTGCAATGAGTTCATCCAGAGGAAATGATGGCGCTCCAACTAAACAGAAGTAGTGTCACGAAGCAGAAGTGAGTGAGAGGACACATCCTGTCTACTCACCAGCCTTGTTTATGTCATATTAGAAGTTTCTGTACACAAATGGGTTTCGTCAGAGATAATAACTGTTTTTCTTTTAGTTGATTTTTCTATTTTTTTAATGTTCACATTAAATTTGTTATTGAAACCCATTGAAGTGAGAGTAATGAAAAAAAAAAACTACAAGAAAACCAACAAAAAATTGATGAACAGTTCAATCTTTTCAAACGCTAACACTTCAATCTGACTTTAAAATAAATATATGGCACAGTTCTCATTGAGGCCAATGCGCCAATCAAAGTACTAAAAACCAAAAACAAACATTGGGAATATCTGATATTTCAACAGACTGCAAACAACTGCAACATCCTGAAGAATGGAGAATGTGATTTTCCTGTTTCTTGTCTGGTGGCCTAACATGTGAAACTTCAAACGTTAACCTAATTACAACTGATGATTAAAAGTCAGCCACAGAGGTGAGAGTAAAAACCCTAGCGGCCACAGGGAGATTTTATTTTTTGCGTTCTCACGTAAAAAAAGTTGTTATATGGCAGAACTGAAAACGTGGCCATGTGAGATTTTGCCAATATGGCCTATAGAGACTCCTCTTGTCATGTGACTGTCATATAGAATAAATACTGGAAAACATTAAGTTATTTACCATTTTTAAAGAAGGAACTTATTTAAGATGCCTGATCTGAGCTCTTAATGTATCACAGTCATTTAAATAAAAGAACAACTGCTTTGGTGTTGAATAAACCAGCATAGCATGCAGTGGCATGTACTGTTACCCAGAGCGGACCTCAGGATAAACTGCTGCATCATTTGCAGCAGACATCCTTTTTCCTGTGAATAGAGACGGTCTGAGTAAAATATTTGCCTGTAACATCATCTTAAAAACTTAAAACAACCTTAACAAACAGGACTTAATATAATATCTTGTCCATATAAAAATAAAAACAATCTATCATTACTTTTATTGTCTTTTACTAATTAACTGCAAACTGTTAGTTAATACATACAACATTTTTTACATTTTTAAGCGGTACAATTTTAAGATAACTTGATGAATTACATGCTGTGAATGATCCAGATTAAATCAAATAGGATATACAGTTAAATGCAGAGTTTAGCTCATCTTGTTTTTCTCTTGGCTTTTCCTTTACTCTCATGTTTGACTTCAGCATACACTGCAGCAGACTCTAAAATTGGGTACTATGTTTAGCAGACATGAAATAGTAATATACATAAATTTAATTATTGGAATTAATGGTCTGACAAGCATGAAGAAAGTTAAAGAA
>JBBBVU010058274.1:0-10732 GCA_037177055.1 Atherinosoma microstoma | reverse complement strand
CCAAACAAAGAAACACGACCATCTTCACACAAAAGGCTCCCAGGCAAGTTAATATACCGCCCCAACACCGATACACATGTTTTAACTTGAAAAAGTGCAATTTCCGGGTGATGACTCCTCTAAAAATTTGAATCATTGCCTAGCACTAGTAGTCCAATTATATCTATTTCTGTTTTATATCTTTAAACTTGTTTGTCTCAGATGTCAAGGAAGGAAAAACTCAGCAATTGAACATTTATCATGGTAGCGCTAAATTATTAATGCTCTCAAATCTACCAAATACACTTGTGATATATGGCAGGATAATACCTCCATATGCTCAAATCTCACTCTGACCCGAGCCGAAACGTTGAGAACCCTGGTGCTGCCCTTACGAATAACGAAATATAAATAAATAAAATAAAACCTCCAAAAAAAATAGCACAGACAAAAGAGCACCCTTAAAGTGTACTCAAATAAATTAATAACCATTTCTTCACCCAATCTAAGTCTATAATGTGTACTTTGACCAAGCATTGCTTGAGCAAAATCCACAGTCTGCAAGTCCCATAACAGGATGTCCTCATCCTACCATCTGTCAATACCAGAGAGAACTGAGTAAACTGGCACTAATGAGGGAACCACTGAGGAGGAGGCCTGACACTAAACAGCTTTACATTTACTTCTGAATTAAATATGAAGTGATCTTTTAGAAAAGACAAGAAAGAAATGTGAATCAGTTTCCATTAACTGGATGCATATCAAGGCTTCTTAAAAATATTTAAAAAACCCTCATGCAAGCATATCAATCTCCTTGTGTATAAATAGAACATTTTTTGACATAATTTTCACTGTTTTCATTCACCTTTCCTCATTTATATTTCTTGATAATAATAAATAGCACTTTTCAAGGCACTCAAAGCGCTTTACATTTTATCCATTTTTCATTCACTCCTCATTCACACTTGGTAATGGTAAGCTACATGTGCAGCCACAACGGCCCTGAGGCAGACAGACGGAAACATGGCAGCCAATGTACACCAACCACAAAGGAAACCCACCTACAAGCTCATGGTAATCCCAGTGATAACATTCGCCACAAGAGGGGTTGCAGTCCTGGAGTTTCAGTGTTGAACTTTTTAATTCTTTATATGGTATACTAAGAGGGCTTAAAATAAGACTATTGAAAACCCAGCAGGGACTGTTTACTTGTAGCAGGAGGCCATATCAGTCACCAAAGTCAGCTGCTGATGAACTATCAGCATACATTGGTAATGGAGTACCCAGCAGTGGCAAATGTAACTGTTCATTTTAACTAGGCAGCATTTCCTGGATTTAACACAGCTATTCACTGGATCTTCTGTTGTTTTGGATGTGTGTTAGCATCAGAGAGGCTAATGACCGGCTTCTCTAAGCTGGTGACCATTTTGAAAAGGATACTCCCTCATCTGGCCAATAAGTTTGATTGTCCATTAGTATGAATAGGCTGTTCTGAAGCTGAGAGCCAGCTAAATTATCTAGTGCTTTAGTAAAAGTTTTCTATGTCAGTATGACCTTAGTTATGGCAACTTTTAGGCAAGTTAACAGACAATCCAATAAGTAGCTGTATTAGAGTTCAAACAAATAGTTGTCTTCCTATTCTCCACTGACAGGTGCTCAGTTAGCGGTGGCTTATCATTGATCAGATCAGTAGCTGGCTTCTGGATGGACATAGCTTACTGCTATTAATTTGTAGCCAATGCCAGGTGTTCTTGATCTTATTTAAGGCTCTTTTACTCCATCTTTTTTTTTTTTTTGGGGGGGGGGGGGCTTGAATTATTCCAATCCAAAAGGTCTGTATGAAAAAATTCCTCTGTGAAATCTGGGTATTTACTTCAGATTGAGTTGGGGAACGTTGGTTTCAAGGTTTGGGTTCTAAACTGACTTGTATATTGACAATAGATTCCAGAAGAACTTTATACTGAACAACAATTAAATCACTGTTCAATATATATTTGTTTTCTATCATTTTGTTCCCATAACACATCCACTGATAAACCAACACAGTCTGTTATTTATGAAATACACCTGACATTGATAATGAACACACATGTAAGTGGCAGCACATCCACCCAAAGTATCTTTGCAATTTCATGACCTCTTACTAGAAATCACATGCACGGATGAAAAGCTGTGAAGGTAGAAAGGAAATGACACAGAAGGAGAGGAATTGAGCTTGCTCCCACATCCACCCCCCCAACACAGACACATACGGCATGCTGGGCCAATGTCTCAATGCTCTTCTTTTGGCCTCCAAAATGTGAACAAACTTTTTATCACATCTGCTCTCTTTTAGCTAATGTGTGATGATTTCTTTATTTCTGTTTCAGGCATTTCGTAAATTAACAGCTAAAATTAAAACCGAAACAAAAATGATGCAGAAATATGAACTCAGCCTAAACATGACGAGTATTCCATCCCACATCTCTCAGTAGGGATGTTAATTAAATGAGAGACATATTCAGATGGTTATGAGGGTTTTAGGATTCCTTCACTCTTTGTGAGTCAAGTGATGTATCTGAGGAATGAACTAAAATTATAATAACTGTGTTCCAAACATTAGCTATCACACAACCCAACCAAGACTCCCCAAGGATGTCTGAACAATTTCATCACCTCTGTCCTCACTGAACATAGTGTCCCATTTACACTTTTTTCTTAGTTTTTACATCTCTCTGTTTGCCAGATCCAATCCAACCAATTCAGACCAAAATGTTTTTGGGTTCCATCTTCACTTGGCTGTCATAATATCACATTAGTGTCTGATCTCCACAGTAGAGGAACAATTTACTATTATTCATTATGATATTTGAAATAAAGATGATGAAGAAATAGAAAGGATACATTATTATTACAATATTCGCAACATTTTCTTATTATCTATCATGGATAACCCTGATCACGCTTTCCACCACACAGTGGACAGTCAGCGGAGCTCCTTCTCCAGGAGACTCATCCAGCTCTGCTGTCAAAAAGAAAGCTACCTGAAATCCTTCCTACCTCAGGCCATTGCTCTTTATAACAGTTCCCCTCTGTCAGACAGAGACTCTGGACTCACAATGTAAGAATAAAACTAATCGTAAGAATAAAACATCAGGCCCAGGACACGCTGGAGGGATTGCATCTCTCAGCTGGCCTGAGAGCACCTTGGGATCCCCCCAGATGAGCTAGCTAATGTGGCTGGGGAGAGGGAAGTCTGGGCTTCGCTGCTTAGGCTGCTGCCCCTGCGACCCAATCCCAGATAAGCGGCAGGAGATGGATGGATGACAGTCATTTTGCTATGTCCAAGCTTAATGCAAACAAAAACCTTGCTGCACACAGGGGTGTCGGGGGTCCATTTGAACAAAACTTAATGAATATAGATCTTCATTTGCCATTTGTACATACACTTGGTCTAGGTATGGATTCTTGTGCAGAACTTAGAGTAAAGTATTGTGGCCAAACACAACCACCAAACGCAATAATGAGCAAATAACAATCAAGTACAATAATTCTCATCTATGACGCGCCGATAAAATGCACTGATTGTGAGTAAATTTGGACATGACAGGATCTAAATTATAGACCCTTTACGTTTGGCACCCTCTCATTAATTTATCCACTGAAATACATATGCAAAATGTTTATAACTGTCAAAATGAAATGCATTTCTAAATTAAGAAACGATATACATATTGGGCAGAGACACAATAACATAATTATTTATTTATTCCTTCTTATTTTTTTGGTGATAATCGTGGTGATGATGGTAAAAATTATGGTTATTAGTAAAAAAAAAAAGTGGCAGAAGTAGCTTTTTTATTGATTTATTTTTTGTTATTGTTCATTTATTTGTTTTCCATTCATTGTTTTCCACCAGCTGGGAGCTGGTTCCATAGAAGAGGGGCCTGATAGCTGAAGGCTCTGCCTCCCAGTCGACTCTTAGGAGACTCTGGGAACCACCGGTAGACCTGCAGTCTGAGAGCGAAGTGCTCTGTTGGGAACATAAGGAACTATTAGATCTTTGATAGCACCCTCTACCCTACGGTAGAGGGTTCTGGTGGGTGCAGTGGAACAAGGTAGAGCTGGCTTGGGTAGCCCGCTATGATATGGAGCAGGGGAAAGAGAGGGGGTCACTTGAGGAGGTGCGAGCTGGAGTAGAGGAGAAGCGGGCCAGCCAGATCCCAATAAGTATGTGGCAGCCAGGAGCCTGGACGAGATGGGAGCAAGCTGTGGAGCGCAAGGTCACATGGACTGAGCTGTGGAAAGCTGAACGCCATTGGATTAAATTCTTGATCCAGGCAGTCTACGATGTGCTGCCTAGCCCATCTAACCTCTTCATCTGGGGGAGGGCGGTGATACCGGCTTTCCCCCTTTGCCAGAGGAGAGTGCAAAGTCCTCCGAGCTAGTGGAGGAGTGCAAGAGCAATGGTTGCCGGCCAAAATGCCAACACATTGAAGTGGGATGCCGGGGATTTGTGGGCCAATCCCTCTGCTGGGCCTACAAGATGCTGGGCATCACAGGAGCTAGCCAGCAAAGGGCCATCAAGTTGGCCACCGTAGCGGCCTGCTGCTGAGGAAGCTGCATGGTGGATTTTTTGGTGCTATTGTTGTTCATCCTGCTGGACAGAAACTCTCGAAACACTTACATTATTCCTCTCTAACGTGTGCTTATTTCTACTGCAGCACTTCTGACACCATGTTGTGTTGTGCGTTAAGGATTCATTGCAACAGTTAACAAGGGAAGCGTTAGCATCTTTATTTAGCTTAACATCATTACTGGAACACACATCATTCCAACCTTGTGTATTTCCTCTCTAGCCCCTTTCACCTTAAAAGCGGGATGAACTAAATAGATTACCACCACAACACGCATGGTTGTGTTTCGTAACATTATTATGCATTATAGAGAAAGTTCTCAGGGTCTTCCCCTGTCTGCTCAAAGCCTGTCAACACTGGCTGTGTGAAGCAATTTCCCAGTTTTATGTTTCTTATGGATTGGATCCTCTGGAATGTCTCAAAGCTCATTCTGCTTGAAGGATTTCATCCTCCACAGCTTTGCATGGAGGGGACAACAGTGGAGGATATCTGCACATGGTCCTCTCCATGTTTGTTATGGTCCCTAAATGAAAAGGCTTAAAATGAAGGAACCATAACATATGAGAGATCACCAAACAGCAACGTTTGAAAAGAAGTTTATTCCAACAAAAAGAAAAAAAAAAGATAAGGGAGCCCCGACCAAAACAAACTAAAGAGGGAAGCAGATCTCAGACCAACCATACAATGGGCCGTAGGATCCTGGCTGCTCCCCCGACCAAAAGACCAAACCAACAAACAAAACCCAAAAAGTGGACTACCGGAGGCTCCCAACTGGAACAGAAATCAAAATGTTGTTGTTGGCAGTGGCCCCTTTGGACACTGCCCACTCCTGGTATTTTTACTCTCACAGGAGTCCCTCCATCCAATCACTAAGGAGGAAAAAGGACAATTGGTTAATAATTACGATACATAGCTGACAGAGGGTGCACGTAACGCCTCCATCCATAAATGTTGAATCGCACACATGGCCATTTCTCAAAATCTGCAGAACAGCTGGACAATCTATCAGCTAAAATGTTATCCTTACCTCTAATAAGCCTGATTTCCAGATCGAAACATTGCAGGAATAAAGCCCACCAAATAAGCCGCTGATTGGAGTTGCGCATTTGACCGATGAACTAGAGAGGGTTGTGGTCAGTGTAAACAGTAATTGGGCAACCAGATGAGCCAAGGTACACCTCAAAGTGCTTCAGAGCCAGCACCAGCACCTCCTTCTCAACGGTAGAATATATCTGTTGCTCCCTTCTCAAAAACATGACCAGATGAACAGTTGCTTCATGCTCGAGGTTGGTGAGGGGAGCCGCAACGGCGGAGAACATCTAACAACAACAAATAATAACCGACCATGCCGAGGAACCATTGCAACTCACACCTATATGATGGTACTGGGAACTGCAATTGCCTCACTTTAAAGTCAACCGGTTTTACCTGCCTGTTACCCACTACCCTTCCCCAGGTAGACCACAGTAGCATGACCGAATTCACACTGCGAGAGGTTAATCTTCAGATTTGGCCCAGCCAGTCTCTGAAACATCGTTTTTAGTTGACTGCTCTTCCCAGCAGCTAGAATACATGACAATGTCATTGAGATACACTTCAAACCCCGGCACCCCCAACAACACCATGTTAACCAGCCACTGAAATGTAGCCGGGGCATTACGCGCCCCAAATGGCATGACAACATACTGAAGGAAAGAATCAAGTGTCACAAACAGATATTTCTTTTGCTCTTTGAGTCAAAGGGACTTGCCAGTAGCCTTTTAAAATATCACATTTTGACAGAAAAGCAGCAGAGCAAACGCGGTCCACACGATCCTCCATTCGCGATAAGGGATGGCAATAAGGCTAAGTGACCCTGTTCACTTTCCTGTAGTCAGTGCAAAAACGGTCAGACCCGTCAGATTTCACAGCCAAGAGACACAATGAACTCCGAGAACTGCAGCTAGGCTCAGCAATTCCATGGGACAACATATAGTCAACCTGTTGACGTAAGCGCTTTTGCTTGATAGGATTAACTCTCCCACATCAATGTCGGGCTGTGAAACAGTTGTTCAAGACTGCACATTGGAAAACAGAGAATGATGTGAATTAATTAGCCCAATCCCATCAACCCATTGAGCCTCACTAAAATGTGCAAGATAAGAACTAAGGTCACACAAAATCTCAGGGTTCTAGAGCTGGCCCTCCAGCATGGCCTCAGACAGGTCGTCAATGTCAGATTCAGAACCGGACAGCTCCTGAAAGGAACACACCCTATGAACACCACACAACTCCTCAGGTGGTACAGGATGCCTGTCTCTTGCTGATATCACAGAAACAGAAGACAGAAAGATAGTGGTTTTTGGACTAACCACTGAATCCAGACTAGAAGAGCGCTGCACCCAATCGTGATATGGTTTTAACATGTTAAGACCCATTTATGCTCCCTTTCATACGTAAATAGGAACGTCCATTTCAAACGTTCTCATGCGTGGCCGTCCTCATACTTCCATGTGTCTTTTATGTTGCTATGGTCAACCTCCACTAGTGGGCAGTACTGAGTTAATAGTTAACCCTGCAATCCTACATCGGTTTCAGACACTTTGGGCGGTGGTAATGCACCGCTATTTAGTTGTTCCCAACACGCCCTGCACACTAGGATAGTCTTATTTCAAAAGCTTGCGCAATTTCTACAGTTTTTGTCCTCTTCTTCATTCTTCTTTTACAGTTTTCCCCTTCCTATTCCTCTTCTTCTTCTTCTCTGAGTTGTTTTTAGCTCAGCACTGCCACTGCGGTTTCCGGTGGTGTTACGCCGTCTTCTGCGTTGAGTGACGGATGTGCAAGGAGCCTGAAAATGCACCAATTACGCACGTAACCGACGCAGGAGACGGACGAAACTATCCGTGCATTTGCGTATCTATATTCTGCGTCGAGCATAAATGGGCCTTTAATCTGACACAAACTATTCCACCAAGCGCGATCCAGTGTGCCAATAATATAATCAGTATCACTCACCTTACTGTCTATTAGGGATCAACCAATATGGTTTTTTAGGGCCGATACCGATTATTAGTAATTACGGAAACCGATAACCAATATTTAGAACCGATAATCATTTGCAGCAAAAATTTAAATTTTGGTGTCAAAATTGAGAATAACGCAGACTGAAGACAGAATACTGGTTGTTTGTTTTGTACACTATGAAAATCTGTGATATAAAGACCTTAAACTGTTGGATAATAACACAAATTCTTATTAACTGTTATTCATATATCATAAGACTAGAAACTAATGATCTCTCTCAGGTACATCTAGTCTGATTAAGTGCAAACCAATAAAGAGAGTGGCAGGAACAGGAACCTTGGCTCACTTTTTGGTTGCTTTTGTTGTTATTTTTCATAGACATATTAATATCAAATAGCATTATTAGTTTATAATAAAAATTTAACTTTCACTGGTTAAGACTTTTTATCAAAATAATTTGTAATTACATGAATTTATTAGTCATATATATTTTCTGCAGAATTATTACTTTTACTCTAATGGTAAGTAAATTTAATTGATATTCTTCTATACTTTTTAATAGTATAAAAGTAATGGGTCAATGACGTGACGCCCACTTTTTTTGTCCAGTTAAATTTTTTCCATTAAAAAAAAAACTCAAAATACATAAAAAGACAACATGTTTGTCTCCTGCTTCCCCCATATATAGACCCACTTTATTTTCTCCAAACATTTTAGTTATTGGTAATTTTTCTGCTTTCTGAAGTGTCAAAACATCATGTGGGGCGACCGTCCAGCCTTGACTTTTATTTGGACAAATGATTTATAAATCACCTTAAATTAATTTAAATATAATTTGCCCTATTTGGCATAATTTCTAACATGTTTTACATTCATTTACAAAATTATGAAACATTTGCACAAATATTTCCATCATAATATACAAATGAATTTTGTCCGGACCTGTTAATTTTATGAAATATCATCCGGGGCGACCATCAAGAAAAACACTATATTGGAATTTTATTTTGAAACCACCTCAAAGACAGGATGTTGCATCAGCCAGAAACTTCTGAGGAACTCAGCAGAACATCTGGAAGGTCAGTAGGTCCCTTTCATATTGGTAAATAAATCTGTTTTTTAACTGCTGTAATGTAGTTGCCACTTTACCATATCATGTGGGGCGACCATCATTAAACTGTAAATAATCATTTTTTTCTGAAAATCTATATTTTGATGATAAATTTGATGGTGACAAGTCTTAAAAAGTACCTAGCTTGGTTTCTGTAGCTAACAGTTAGCCTATTATATTTGAATGAACTTGAAAACATCATCTGGGGCGACCGAATATCATATGGGGCGACCACTGCTGAGTGTTTTACATGCCATGATAAATATGTTTCCTGTACAGTTTCTGTATATTTATAGTCAATATATGATTTACAAATAAAAAGTTCATTGTTTAAGCATAACTGTTTTTAATACTTTAACATATATTTTTGTAAATTCAGTCATTTTCCATTCCTATTTAGGAATAAACATTTATTTTTAAGTATTGTATAATCTTCTAAGAGAAATGTAAAAACTACATGGCATGGCAGTCCATTTAGTTAATTATACTTGTATTAATCATGTTTAACAAGTTTAATCTATTTTCTAGATGGCACCATTAACCAGTAAACTAAAGACAGCTCGATACAGACAGCGGATCAACGCAGACCCTGCAGCAAGAGCAGAATATCTTGCCAGGAAAAGAGAGAGGTATAGAAATAACAATAGGTAACATGAATTATATCTTATGTAAAATTGATTTAAAACTGTCATTTTAGTAATTAAATTTTCTGTAATATTTTGAACTTAAAGGAGTCCATTAGGCGAGATAATAGGGGAGAAACAGCACAGGCATGTTGTCATGATGGACAACTCTTTGTTGTTTCAGTTACCAGAGAAGAAAGCAAGAGGGCAAGATTCCATATGTGAAGTCAGAAGAGTTGTCAGACAGAGAGAGGAAAAAGCTAAGAAACAAGTGGAAGGCTGCATCCAGGGGATACAGGGAGAAGAAAAAAATGGCAAAGGCAATGCTGGACCTGACACCACCATCAACAGAGAACACTCTGCCAGATCCAGCAGATGTAGAAGTAGTGGAAGAGCAGCAGGAGAGTCCACAGCAGGCTGTGATGGATGGTCTACTTCTAAATGAAGATTTTAGTCCACCTGTATCCTCCACACCAGAGAGAGAGAATACAGCAGAGAAAAGTTGTAAAAGACTACAAGCTGAGAAGCGTAAATTAAGAAAGCAGAACATGTATCTGAAGAAACAATTAGCCGAGATGAGAAAAGAAAAGGAAAGGGCCAGAAAAAGTGAGATGAGAGCAAAAGGAAATTTACGCCCAAGTGAAAGCCTCAAGCCAAAAGAGGGGAAGAAACTGGCAAAAGAGAGAAAGAAAGCTGTTGTTAGTTTTCTGACTAGAGATGAGAACAGTCGACTTTTACCAGGAAAGAAAGACACTGTAACAAAAAACAAAATGAAAGAACAACGAAGAATTCTCACAAAGCCACTCACAGAGCTCCATAAGCTCTACAGCAGTGAGATGGAGAAGAGTCTCCGCCTATCTTACAGGCAGTTTGCCAGAAGACGCCCCTTCTATGTCACTGAGCCAAAAACCAAAGATCGGGACACGTGTGCATGCATGGAACATGAAAATGTGCACCTGCTGGTCAATAAGCTCTGCAGCAAAGGGCTGTTGAAAACAAAAAGCATATCTGAGCTGCTGGGCATGATAGTGTGTGACCCAAAAAATAAAAACTGTATGGATCGCATTTGTGCCAAGTGCTGCTTTGAGGAGGTACCGTTCCCTGAGACAGAGAGCAGTACAGAAGTCACCTGGGAGCAGTGGAAGAGGATCACTTCCACAAATGGAGAGAAAATGTTTGCCAACATGGTCAAACAAACCCAGACCGGAACCATCAAGGACTTGACGGAGCTTTTCTCTCAGAAGCTAGAAGGCTTAGCAATACACCAGTTTAACTGGCTGCACCAGGCAGAGCAGTTCCGCTTCCTCAAACAAAATATCACAGAGTGCGAAGCTGTTCTGCACATTGACTTCTCCGAGAACTATGCCTGCAAGCTGAATACAGAGATCCAGGCATTTCAC
>JBBBVU010058273.1:0-10745 GCA_037177055.1 Atherinosoma microstoma | reverse complement strand
TCATTCCTAGGATTACTTTACTCAGTCCTACTTTATTCAATCCTAGGATGACTTTACTCAGTCATAGGATAACTTTACTCCGTCCTAATGTACTCATTTCTAGGACTTCTTAACTCATTGCTAGGACTACTTTACTCAGTCCTAATTTACTCATTCCTGGGATTACTCTACTCCGTCCTAGGATAACTTTACCCAGTCCTACATTACTCATTCCTAGGACTACTTTACTCATTCCTAGGATTTATTTACTCATTCTTCGGGCGACTTTACTCATTCTTAGGATAACTTTACTCAGTCCTACTTTACTCATTCCTAGGATTACTTTACTTATTCGTAGGATAACTTTACTCAGTCCTACTTTACTCATTCCTAGGATTACTTTACTCATTCCTAGGATAACTTTACTCAGTCCTACTTTATTCATTCCTAGGATTACTATACTAATTCATACTTTACTCCTAGGATTACTTTACTCCTAGGATTACTTTACTCATTCTTAGGACTACTTTACTCATTCCTAGGATGACTTTACTCATTCTTAGGATAACTTTACTCAGTCCTACTTTACTCATTCCTAGGATTACTTCACTCATCCCTGGGACTACTTTACTCATTCCTAGGATAACTTTACTCAGTCCTACTTTATTCATTCCTAGGATTACTTTACTCATTCATAGGATTTCTTTACTTATTTCTAGGACTACTTTACTCAGTCCTAATTTACTCATTCCTAGGACTACTTTACTCGTTCCAAGGATTACTTTACCCAGTCCTACTTTACTCAATCCTAGGATTACTTCACTCATCCGTGGGACTTCTTTACTTATTCCTAGGATAACTTTACTCAGTCTTACTTTACTCAGTCCTACTTTACTCATTCCTAGGATTACTTTACTCATTCCTATGATAACTTTACTCAGTCCTACTTTATTCATTCCTAGGATTACTTTACTCATTCTTAGGATAACTTTACTCAGTCCTACTTTACTCATTCCTAGGACTACTTTACTCATTTCTAGGAATACTTTATTCATTCCTACTTTACTCATTCCTAGGACTACTTTACTCGTTCCTAGGATGACTTTACTCATTCCTAGGATTACTTTACTCATTCCTACTTTACTCATTCTTAGGACTACTTTACTCATTCCTAAGATTACTTTACTTATTCCTCGGCTGACTTTACTCATTCCTAGGCCAGACCACCTCAGCTTCATGAGGAAGTGGAGGCATTGTGGGTTTTCTTCATAATTGTGGAAATGTTTCTGGAAATGTGACTGGAGGTATTTAAAGAGCAGGACAAAAGAGCTTTGGTCTCCTGAAGTCCACAACCATCTCTTAAAAAACAAGGTTACATAATCAGATTATTTCTTGGATCTCTGGTTCTAATCCCGCTCAGATCTGTATTTGGCCTGTTTAATGCACCACTAAACCTAAAACATAAATCGCTAAAATGTTAGAATTTCATATTTGAACTATTTGAACCCTTTAGAGTTCACATCAAATAAAATGAAATGGAAAGATTTTACTGCATTTTCTTTTCTTTTGGACAATAATGATAAGAATCAATGTTTTATAACAAATGGTAGAAACATAGCAATTATAGTAAAATGGTCAAATCTGACACAGTAATGAGATAATAAACAGGCATACACAAACTAAGTAATAGAAATAACTCATGCAGGTTTATTTCCACACATTTCTAATAACATTTATTATAGTCACTAAAAATGGTTCTGCCAAAAGGTGGAGGAGACTGTTAAAGGGTTCAGAATAATTAGATTTTTTCTTTTACTGTATCTGGCCTGAGACTACTGGAACTGGAATAACTGGAACTGCACAGTGCATTAATGTGTGTTTCTTTAACAGCCTCCTCCATCGGCTGGTACGGCAACATCTTCAGTCATTATAATGAATCTTAATAAAAATGTGTGGAAATAAACCTGCTAAAGTCATCTCTACCACTTAGTTTGGGCATGTAATATTCACTGTTATTTCAAACATTTGTTAAAAAGCATTGATTATCTTTATTATTGTCCAACGGAAAAGAAACATTTTCCTCTTGGATGTTTCTTAGTGCAAAATTTTAAAAGGTTAATCACACAAACAGTGAGGAGACTTCACATGAAAACAGTTTAGTTTACTTATTTAGTTTCTTGAACCAACAAAAACAACAAAAAATTACCCAAATGCACGAATGAAAAGGAGCAGAAAGAAAAAGAAATCTCACATGAACTGAAACTTTTTTACATAACAGTTTATCCAAACTACAAATATATAAATAAAGTAAATCTTATATCCCTCTCACATCTGATGGACTCTTTATTTGATTATGTCACAACAAAACAGAAAACTCTTCCTACATATATTGACTTTAACGTCTTTTTAAACGTATTATTTGATTTTTCCTCTTCAATATCTTTGTGCATACTCATTGCCTTGGTGCCTATGCGTTGGGGTTTACCCCCGTAGGGAAGAGGGTAGCTTCCCTCCGGGATGGGTCCTGACTGTTTGTGCTTATGCACCAAACAGCAGTTCAGAGTACCCACCATTTTAAGGGTCGCTGGAGGAAATCTTGGAGAGCGCTCCTTCCAGGAACTCCCTCGTTCTGCTGGGGGAATTCAATGCTCATGTGGTCAACAACAGTGAGACCTGGAGGGACGTGATTGGGAGGAACGGCCCCCCCTGATCTGAATCCAAGTGGTGTTCTATGAGGCCAGATCAGTCTCAAAAGGAATGAACTTACGCAGGGTTTTTCACGAATGCACATGCTGTGGTTTGCAGTTGTATTTTGGACTCGGAAATGCACACGTTCTGTTTCACAAATGCTCACACTCTGGTTCAAAAATAAAATGTTTATGCAAACTTGTAATATATATTCACAGATCATACAAATTGCTGAATGTGCATTTACAAACTGCTTCTCATTTGTGAGCCTCGCTGCATTTGTGAGAGAAATCTGTGTGGTGAAATTTGAGACTCCCCTGACTTCGCAGATCAACGGACGTCAACATTGGCTGATGAATCTGTCAATTAAATTTAGCCGATAGTCAGGTGTGTTCGCTTTCAGCCAATCGTATCGCTCCTTACATTTTTTTCCACACTTTTAAACCAATCGCAGAGCTACTGTTGGGCAGAGGAAGTTCAAACAAGACTGAAATGGCGGACAGACATGGAAGAGACATGGATCAATCTGAACCTGTAAGTAACACAATTATATCAGTATCCCCTTGTTGTAAACCATGCAATATCTCTTCCACAATGGCTCCCGTCCGTCATTTCAGTATTTTTCGAACTGCCTTGTGCATGCGCAAATAACGGTAGCTCTGCGAATATACATTACAAGTTTGCATAAAAATTATATTTGTGAACCAGAGCGTGTGCATTTCCGCGACCGAAATATAACTGCGAACTAGAGCATGTGCATTCATGAAAAACCTTATGTAAGCTCATTCCTTTTGAGACTGATCCGATCTCATAGTGTTCTGTTGTTGGACTGTGTTTTGCGCCTCCATTGTTGAAACGGCCAGCCGGAGCTGTGGTAATCCCAGAACTTGTTGGTGGACACCGGTAGTGAGGGATGCTGTCAAGCTGAAGAAGGAGTCCTAATGGACCTTTTGGGCCTGTGGGACTCTGGAGGCAGATGACAGGTATCGGCAGGCTTTCGGATGGCTTCGAGGAGGTTCTGGTCCACCATCAGGCGTATCAGGAGGGGGAAGCAGTGCTCTGTCAACACTGTGCATGGTGGAGATGGGGGGCTGCTGATCTCGACTAGGGATGTTGGGGGTCGGTGGTGGGAATACTTTGAAGACCTCCTCAATCCCACCAACACATCTTCTGATGAGGAGTCTTGGGACCCAGGAGTGGCTCTCCTATCTCTGGGGCAGTGGCAGTTGCTGAGATCCGCCTGGGGTTTCTTAAGGCTCTGGATGCTGTGGGGCTGTCTTGCTTGACACGCCTCTACAGCATCGTGTGGACATCGGGGACTGTGCCTCTGGCTTGGCAAGCTGGGGTGGTGGTCCCTCTCTTCAAGAAGGGGGACTGGAGGGTGTCCTCCAACTACAGGGGAATCACACTCGTCAGCTTCCCTGGTAAGGTCTATTCGGGGGTCCTGGAGAGGAGGGTCCGTCGGATAGTCGAGTCTCGGATTGAAGAGGAGCAGTGTGGTATTTGTTCTGGTCGTGGAACAGTGGACCAGCTCCATACCCTCTACAGGGTCTTGAAGGGGGCATGGGAGTTTGCCCAACCAGTCTACTTGTTCTTTGTGGACTTGGAGAAGGCATTCGACTGTGTCCCCCGGGGAGAGTATGGAGTGCTGGACTCACTTGTACGAGCTGTCCAGTCCCTGTACGACCGGTGCCAGAGCTTGGTTGGCACTGCTGGCAGTAAGTCAGACTCATTTCCGGTGATGGTTGGACTCCGCCAAGGTTGCCCTTTGTCACCATTTCTGTTCATAACATTTATGGACAGAATTTCTAGGCCCAGCCGAGGTGTTGAGGGGATCTGGTTTGGTGGCCTCAGGATTGGGTCTCTGCTGTTTGCAGATGATGTGGTTCTGTTGGCTTCATCAGGTCGTGATGTCCAGCTCCAAATCTCCAAATCCAAGACCTTGTTCCTCAGCCAGAAAAAGGTGGAAATGGGGTCCTGCCACAGGTGGAGGAGTTCAAGTATCTCAATGTCTTGTTTACGAGTGAGGGAAGGATGCAGACTCTGCATTGGTCTGTCATGGTGAAGAAGGAGCTGAGCCAAAAGGAAAAGCTCTCAATTTACCAGTCAATCTACATCACCCGGGAGGGGCTCAGAGTCTAGCCACTGCTCCTCCAAGTCAAGAGAAGCCAGGTGAAGCTTCTGGTTAGGATGCCTCCTGGACACCTCCCTGATGAGGTATTCAGGAGGCATCCTATGCCTCATCTGGTTAGGATGCCTCCTGCACACCCCCCTTATGAGGTATTTCGGGTATGTCCCACTGGGAGGGATTGCATCTCTTGGCTAGCTTGGGAGCGCCTCGGAATCCCCCGGATTGACTGGCTTATGTGGCCAGGGAGAGGGAAGTCTCGACTAATTTTTTCCTTTACAGAGAAACATCATTTTAATTCTGGTTTATTTAAGAGTTCTGTTCCTTTTGCATCATATTTACTCTCTATTTTCAGGTCTTTTCTGAATAATTGATAGTAATGTGTTCTTTACATGATTATATACTGTACATAATTAGTAAAATTCAGTAATCCACTAACTAACTTGTGAAACTTTGAACTCGTTCATTCTCCTGCTGGTACAGTTTTTTTTCCTTGTTTTTCTTAAGAGAATGGGTTCATGATTTGATTGGGTCACCCCAGTGAGTTTTAACAGACAGAAGCAGTCTGTTCTGATATTATGTAGATGTGACTGATCTTATTTCATGTTTCTAAAAGGAGTCTATCCACAGGGAGCTTCCATCCACCCATCTATCCATTTTCTATGCCCAGTTAATCCAGTTCAGGGTCCTGAGGGGACAGGAGCATAACACAGCTGCTATGGTTTTATTTATTTATTATCTATCTTAATCTTATTTATCTTATTTGATCTTTTTACATGTCCTTACTGCTGAGATTGTGGATGGTGGAACACTGAGCACTCTATCCAGTTTTTTTCTGTCAGGTTCAATGTATGTTCTTGTTTTGTTCGAGAACGCCAAATGCTATAATTGTTTCTGGGAAAAAAACAAACACAAAAAAACCAACCCACAGGAATTAATAAAGTAACCTTTGACCTTGACCCTTATCAGGGTAGAGCCTGGACAGGTTGCTGATTTGATGAAACTCCAGCAGCAGCTGATAAAATGAAAAGTCTGAATGATTAAATGGTGCATTAATAAGCAGAAATGATGGTTTTATGGGCTGTAGGTGTGTTTATACTGGCAGTTTCTGCTGTAGGTGAAAAGTGTTTTCCTCAACATAAGGACACGGATTGATGCAACACTCAACTGAGGCCTCTTCCAGAAAGCAGGTTATGTAGAAACTCTGAGTATGTTAACCCTGAGTTGGGGAAAACAGAAAGCGAGGTTAAGGCCTAGTTTACACGACAAATCTGCTACCAAATTTTTATTTTATTCTCCTTTGCAGGATCGAAAAAAGCTGCATTTATACGACGGCGGAATTAATCCGATCGCTTTTGACACGACTCTGCAAATTGAGTGACTATGGTGTAGTACGTAAGCCAGACTTTTAGATGGCAGTGAAACTAAGTTGCAATGATACACAGCATTTTTACACTAATTCCTACTACATCCTCATAAATTTGGAAGACAACATCTTTGCTGTTGACATACATGCTGAATGATGAGTAAGTTTTGTTTTAAGAGACCAAATAACTTGAAAAGATGTAGTAGCACAAGAAGAACACGGGATCCACCATTGTTGTTGTTGTTTAGTTTGTTCACGTGGCTTGGAAGTGACATCGTCCTATTCAAGAGCCTACACTTTGGGTTTACACAGCTCCGTGCCAGTCTTACCCCGAGTCTGTTACCATGGTAACTGACTCTGTGAAGTAAACCTACTCGATGGCAGGTTCACCATAAAGTAACCCTGAGTTTCTACCTGTCTCTTCCCACCTGAAGCAGCTGTCAGACATGGGTTGTCCGAACTAATGCGATTCCAGAGATTTAGAAGCTGAATTAATACACAATGATTTATGTAGGGAGATGATTTTTCAGAACTCAAAGAGACGTGTTAGTGAAATTTTCCTGATCAATATCTCACATAACAGCCCTAGATATCCAACATGACAGTGGGCGCTTGAGTTGACTTCAAAGCAAGTGTAGCACACTGAATTATTTCTATTGTTTTTCAGTTATGTTCAGGTAATCGACCAAAATAATTAGTTGGTTGCAAATGTTTTATTTAATTCATTCTGTGTTATGGTTGTCAGTTATACATCCCCTTTAAGTGGAGTAAAAATAGTGTATTTCCCCTTTAAGAGGAAGAAAGCTGTGTACTTCCCCTTAAGGGTTGAGAAAAAAAAATGTGTGTGAGATGATGAAAACAAGACACTTGCTTACATTGAACCATGGGCAATTCTTTCAATAAATGTTGCAGAAAAATCTTCTGAACGTCTCCCTGCCCTTTCATTTTAGGAGTGCAACACAAGAATGAGATACTTCTTAAAAACTTCTTTGTAAATGGGACCTTTTTTATAACGTTGGCAACACAAAGGATTTTAGAAAGACAACGGTGGAGTCATGAGGAAAGTCCTCACACATGTCTTAAATCATAATTCCATAAACGTGTGATAGGGATCTACTGTCGGCCTCTCTGGATTCCAGCAGACAGTTTCCTCACCATCCTCTTCCTCCTTCCTTGATGAAGGTGATTAGTCTATGTCTAAAATAAAAAATCTGGATATTAGGTGAGAGGACATGTACTATATGATTAAAACATTTGTTGTGGGTTTAAATCACTAGACTGAATATTTATTTTGTATATCAACAAGTATGAAACGGACATAAAAAAATTATGGTCAAAAAGTTATATTACCTTCATAAAAGATGTATTTATACTTTATTTCATTAGCGTCCGTGTGTGTTTCACCCTCAAGATTGAACCTACATAAAACTAAGATTTTGTTTCATCCACCAATATTTGAACCCACATCCTCCAGTTAAATATCCAGACAGTGGACCAGTGGATTCCAGCTTCCACATGGATTCAGGCAGCAGTGTTTTCCATTCTGCTCCTCTCTGCTTAGCAGCAGCAGTGCTCCTTTTTCAACGAAATACCTCTTTGTATTGCCTATATGCTTCAATAAGAACTCCTCGCTCCAATTGTGTCTTTTTATCATCGGGTAAAGATACTCAGCGTTGATTGAACCAACTCAAAGCCGCTGATCTGGAACCGAAAACTCAGAGTTGCTCAGCTCAGACTAAGTTGACCCAGAGTTTCTTTTTAAACTCAAAGTTAGTTGAACTTCCTTCTGGAACAGGTCCCTGGTCTGATAAAGGAGGCTTTATTTTGTTTACAGCGTGATATTTTTTTACTTTGAGGCAGAGGACTGTAAAGTTTCAGATGAACTGATAAAACAGAAAGATGTTAAATAATCTGATAAACATGTGACTTCCACACACACTCTTCTTCAGCTGACAATGAGCCCCATTCACCAACCATTCCTAACAACAAATTTGTTCCGAAGTTCATCTTACAAACTTTTTACCAAGATTGCGTCATTAATGAGAACCTTTGTATCTTGGATTTATTTATTTGGATTTTTTTCTGTTGTTTAGTTCATTAAAACACAATAATAAAATAAATAACAATTATTGAAGCTGGTTTCCTAACCTTATAATTTCCCTCAGGGTAAATAAAACTGTTTTTGATTAATTAAAGAACAAGTCTCAGTTACGATAGAATTAAATCTATTTATGGTTTAACTGAAACCATAAATGGACTGAACACACACCAAATACGTTCCCTCAACCACCTCAATCACTTATAGAGTATGTGGAAAAGTTAAACTTCTGCAATGGAAAGAAACAGTGGGTGGAGATTTGTTGAATTAAAAAAGGCTTGTGATACAGTTGAACATGATTTATTGAAAACAAAACTTCCAAAGTATGGGGTGAGATGAGTGGCACTCAGCTGGCATATAAGTTATTTGAAAAACAGAGAACAGTACGTTGAAAAAAAACAGGTAAAACCCAACTCAATGAGAACTAGCAATTATAATTTCTTTTATCGTGATTGTGGGCATTATTATTGAGTTAGAAGCTCTAACGGCAAAATTATCCATCTCACCTTATAGTAAAGAGTTATATAAAAAAAGAAATCCTGTATGCAGAGGGTGATCCGGATCACCCTCAAAAAGTCATCACTTTTTACCTTATTCCATTTGTCAGATTTTCTGAAAACTCCATCAAAATACTTCCATAACTTTCTGAGTTATGTTGCCAACGGATGGACAGATAGGCAGACATACGGACAGACAGGCGGGCAGACAGACCAACGCTGAAAACACAACTTTCACCTTGGCGGAGGTAATAAAGTTTGGAGTTCCACAAGGTTCAGTTTTGGGACCATTATTATGCATTTTGTATATTAACAACATATGTGAAGTGTCCAGTTTGTTGAAAACAGTTTTGTTGGCTGATGACACAAACCTATTTTGTTGTGGGGACAATTTGGAGGAGCTTTTGGATCCAGTTGGAATAGAACTTTCTAAACTGAAAAATTAGTTTGATCTTTATAAGTTAACATAAATTTTAGATAAAACAAAGTATAGAATAATTGGGAAAAGATCTACTGACTTATAAGAAGCTCATGACAGATAATATAGAAATTGAAAGAGTGTCTGAAATAAAATTCCTTGGTGTAAAAATAGATAAGAAATTAAGCTGGAAGAAACATATAAACTTTATCCATTTTAAAAATATCTAAATCAATTCAATTCTTTATAAAATAAAATAAAAATTAAGATTAGTCATCATTGTACACGTTTTACAATAAGTCATGTAAGGTAGTCACGATACATGACTTGTGTGGAAATGTGGGGGTAATTTCTGTCTGAAAAAGGGATGTACATGTTAAAAAAAAACAGCTTTGAGAACAAACGCTAAACTTCAGTTTTTCTACAAGAGGAGTTCAATTATGGAATAGTTGCAGTGAAGATAAAAACCTATTGAATATACATATATATGCATGTATATTCAAGGCAGTGTATAATGCGTATTGTGTTTTATTATGAAAGGGTATTATCTTTGTGTATTATGGTTTATTAAGAGGGTATTATTATTATTGGTATAACAATGCACTTAGATATCCTTATAAATGGGGTGTGAGTATCAGTATCAAAGTTATTATTGACAAAAGGGTTTTGGACCAGATAAGTTTTTAACTTCTTCCTAAACCCTTTTCTAACTTTGAAAGCTTGATTTTGTGTATCAAAATTATTTGTTTGACAAAATAAATAAATAAACACTCCATAAATGTCCATGTTACCTGGGACTCACCTGCTGAATTGGACCTTTGATCATTAAAATTTAGAACAACAGTGGCTTATATTATGTTTTATGGTTATTTTCATTAGGTGTTCAAGGTTTAGAAATCAGTGTTGTTTTTAACCAGGAAATCGTCGGTAATTTTAACCACTAGGTCATCAGTGTTATTAACCAGGAGGTGGTATTAACCAGGAGGTCAGTAGTGTTATTAACCTGGAGATTAGTGGTGTCAGAAGGTTAGTGTTGTTCACTAGTTTGGTGGTATCATTAACAAGGAGGTCAGTGGTGTCATTAACCTGGAGGTTAGTAGTGTTATAAACCAGGAGATTATTAGTGTTATTAACCAGGAGGTCAGTGCCACCAGCTCCCAGGTTCCACATGCCAAAAATCATATCAAGATAGATTCCCGGTACAAAAATGCCCCTCAACCTAATCCCATACGAAATTAACTTTACCTGGAGGTACAATAAAACCAAGAGACATGGTGGAAATTCTGTCCCCATTAATATCCATTGCCAATAATATTCTACCAAATTCAGGCAAACAAAAGGGGCATCCATGTTTCAAGATGGTAGCTCATGGGGCTGATTTCTAGAACCATTATTATGAAAACCAATCGGCAGCCATGGTGTAGATACATGGTAACGCCCAATGAAGCTCATGCCAGACCACATACTTCAAGGCAAGGCAAGGCATACTTATTCATAGAGCACATTTCATGTACAGGACAATTCAAGGTGCTTTACATTGCAGAAAAGTACATTAAAACAAAACAAACTTT
>JBBBVU010058272.1:0-10758 GCA_037177055.1 Atherinosoma microstoma | reverse complement strand
ATATAATTATATGAAAGCTTGCAATTTGGGATATAAACAAAGCAAAACAAGTGGAGCAATCACTTTTGTCACAATCACATATCTTTATCACCAAGATATGTAGCTACAATAGGAAGATGGACATCAGTGTGCAGGATAAGTCACGTTATAGAGGCTGAACAAGCAAGTAAAGAACAAGTCTTGTTTTACATCTATTTACCTGGAAAAGGAATCAAATTCTCTGGCAAAATTTTTTCCAAATTTCAATTCAAAATGTATGATTCATAGTCTCTGTTTCCTATTTTGGATAATTATTATCCACACTTACAGGATCCTCTTTGGCGTCTGCTTCTCTGTGTAACCGACACACACATTTCCAGGAACAGACATATAACCACAAACTCTTACCTGTAATAAACCAGCACATGGGGCAGTTTTGGTGTGCATGGTGGTTATGCGGAAATACAGCAGGAGTGTCACACAGCTTTGGATTTGCAATGGATGATAATAGGAGCAGATATAGAACAAGGGATGAGAGCCAAGGGCAGATGAGAGGGAGATGAGGGAGACAGTGTTATGAGGAAAGATTAAACAGAAGGGCACATTAAAGCCAAGGACAGGACAAGAAAGGGAAGGAGAAAGTATGGAGAGAATAAAAATGGGGACAGAAGAGTTAAGTAAATAGAAATAGGAACAGAAAGACATTGAAATTGGGTGTTTGATTTCCAGTCACCTGATGCACTCATGGAAAAATATTATTAAACAAACAGTTTTGATACAGATATCCTTTCTTTTTCTTTTTTTTTATAAAAAAAGCTGTCTACATATATATATATAATGCTTACCATTATTATTTAGAAATGTCCCTGTTTGTAATGATTATTTTTTACGTTGACATAAGACATAAGCCCTCCGTTCTTCTAGATGCAGATGTAATGAAGACAAATAAATTTAAATAAAATGGATACACACCCACACAGAACCAATGTACACATGTGACAGGAATTTCCACAGATAATAAAGGCAAATGTGTCCCAGTTATGACCTCTGGTTGTACCTGAAGTCCAAATAGGATCAGCATCAGTTTTCTGTTCTACTTTTCCTTTTACAGTTGATCCAGCATATGCTTATAAGATGCACTTTTAACCTTCTGCAGTGACACAAGTCTAGATGTTTATCAGTTTTCCAACGTCTCAGCGTATCCTTGCAGCTGTGAACAACTCAACCATAATGATAAAACATTTTGATACATTTAATAGTTCAGATTTGTTCCTCAAAAGACAAAAAGGAAATAAGAGAGCAAGAACAGAGACTCAGGAACTCCATAGCCTTATTCCAGATGGTTTCATCAACTTATGTTATTAACAATGCTGGAAAGTTGCACTTCCAGCGTAAATTGTCTGCTCTGTTGCTTGGAGTCTCTTTGGCATGTGATGACATCTCTGAATTTTTTATTACAGCGTGATTTTTCCTATTGCTTCACTTGCATATTTCCCCTAATCTGTCACAGTATTGAACTATTTTGCCTGCTTGAAGTCAGAGCTTCCCACTTTCATAATTTTACATTGAGAATTAATTCCAGACAGATTTATTTGTCAGTCTATCTGAATAAAATAATGTGGTATTCCTATGCAGCTTTTTCATGTATTCTAAGACACAAGTATTAATTGGTTTGTATGTTACGTTTTAATTTATACATCTTTTGCAAAACTTGCTTGCCCTTAAAATTAAACCAAAAGATCTTTAATGTACATTAATGAAGAACTGTTGTAAATTGCCACAGTTTCTAATATTTGCAAGTTTTCCTAATATATACAGCAGGATTCTGTCTACATAAAATGTTAACAGCATAATTAGATATTTATGTGGCATATTTATTTTTGGCTTTATACACCGCTCAAGAGACCAAAATATAAATGTATCACATACAACAACATTGTTTTTTATTTATTCTTTTTTTTTTAACATCATATGATTAAAAGGCCTATCAAAACTCTTTGCATCATTGTATGATATTGCTAGTATCTTGTATCTTTATCTAATAAGGGTAATACATCGACGATAAAAGCACATATTAAGTGTTCATGATACTCGTGTGTTTGTATAAATTCTTAGACAGTAATCAATATAAATATATATATATATATACTTTTTGCTCTTCTGTCCCATCCTAGGTTCAATACTGTGTTCATTTGTCTTCCTTTCCCAGTAGCAGTCTGTTTTATAACCATAATAAGTGTCAGTTTTTGTGAGCATATATGTTTATCTCTTTGAGTGTGAGATACTTACACATGACTGCTCTCAAGGTTTGTAGATGTAGAGCTGTTATGTCGAGCCACTTATCAGCATTCAAGTGTCCTTGAGTAACACTAAAACACACACACACACACACACACACACACATGCACAAACATGCACACCTGGGTGACTCACATACATTCACAAGCATGTTTGTGCTCAATTTGGACATGTTTTAGAAAAAGAAGCGAGGCACAAAGAAAAAATAGACAAGGAGTATGTGAAAATGCGCAGCAAACACACACAAAGATAAATTGTTTTTGTTAAAAATAAAGACAGATAGACTTTGTTTTACAAACATAAAATTATAATTGGTTCCCATGGTGCAGGGTGAGTATTTAGTCTTTGAGCACCAGGCTTATCTTTCTGTGGTGTCATAACAACCCGGTGGGTTTATGTGTGGTAGCATATATGCTAACACTAACATACACTGACATGCAAAAAAAACTTGGGCAGTTGGCCCCTGAAAGGGTCACAGAAGGCCTCACACAGGAAGTAATGATAATGAAACAGATAGCAGCACTTTGACTAGATCTGAACATGCACAGAGATCCACACATTTACTTCCTAATGTGTTACTTTTTTAAAGTTTTTATTTTCCGTATACATTTAATTTCCTTTTTTTCTTTTTCCCCTTTTTATTCTTTTAACAGCTCTAAAGACCGGTCATATTTCCGCTGCCGTATGGATTCAAACAGGTTATGGTGTTTGTAAATGTGATATATAGAAGGTCATTGTTGTAGACTCCGTGTCTGTGCTTGAAAGCAGCAGAATATTTTCAATTGCTGAGTTTAGTCTATATTTATTAACAGATAATGTGTTCTGGTAAAAGCTGGCCGATGATCCACTTGTTTTTTTACTGATAGCTTTTCATGTAGCCTATCAGAAAGATGAATAGAGCTCTCTTACCCTGAGAGTTGTCTAAAATTACAACCTATATTATCTCATACTTTGCGTCACAATAGTGAATAAAATCAACAGTGAGGTCATGTCAGATTTCATTGTGGTGAAGTAAAAGGTTGCCTACTAACTGATTGGAGAACTATAAGCAGGGTCAGAAACTTCCAGCCACAACAGTGAGAACCTATTTTCCTTCTGTTATATTCCACAAGTGTTTTTGTTTAATTTTCACTCCCTTCACCCACTTCAAATCTGAGAATAAAGGTTAATTCTTGAATAGATGAAGAAAGTGAACAGCATTTATGCAGGTTGGAAAAAAAACAGATAGAAAATCAAGTACAATGTTACTGAAAGTCCTCGGGATCATTCTGCACAATCAGATTAATGTTATGCTTGGCACTGATGCTGTTACAGCATTCCAGTGATGGAAAAAAGAAAATTGAACTGCCAAGAAGTGTCAGGATAGAAAAGAGTAAGGACTGAAAACCTGTCCACTAATTACATTTAAAAAAAATAAAAATAAAGTTCTTATCCATCATGACTTGGGATTAATTTGGTCAATAATTGTTTTCTCTTAAAAATGTTTACACCCGAATCAAAAATGTAAATAAAAATGATGGTCTTCTGTAATGAAATCCAGTCTTACCCATCTGTCAACTTTGACCTCATCACTGCTCAGACTGTTTTATAGTCTCTTTGCCTTTAGGTTATTAGTTTCAATGTTTACTTCCTGGGAGCTAAAACTGTCATTTCTTTTGGAAAGGCATTTCAAGAAGGATATTTTGTGGGAAATAAAGGGTTAAAGGAGAAAAATTTGGGGATTTTCAGTAAAGAAAGAAAGAAAGTGAGACAAAAAGACCAGAGGACTTGGGAAGGGTAAAGTTTAGATACAGTAGCTAGCCATTCTATTGCTTGGACAGGCAGTTTATCTAATTAAAGGGGCCCTGTGCAGTGAACTACGGAGGGAGTGAAGCATGATCAGCCATGTGTGTTTACCTATGGAACGTTCTGGAGTCTTGTCCTCCCTGAGAGGGGAGGTTCAGACAGGAGGATCTTTACTGATAAGAAATGACATGCAGCTAATGATGTGATGTGATATTCTGACTGTCCGCATGTTGGTACAGAAGTTTATTATGCATTTTGATCCATATGTACTCGTCTCCCCATTGCTTGCTGCAATGATTTTTATTTTCTGGCAGTTTATATTTTTCTTAATGGTTTATCCTCTTTTTGTCTCGCAGGCTGGCAATTGGTTCTAGGCCTTGGTTGACCTCCAGTCCTGGGAGAATCTCCCATAACTCTGGGACTCATAAGGGAAGACAGGGAATACTTTGTCCTTCTCTCTCTCTCTCCTCTTCATCCTGCCATTTACATTTCTTTCCCAGCTTCTTTCTCTAGCTCTTTCACTTTCTTTGTCTTTTTTTTTCATGCACCACTGTCAGATTGCTGTGGGCTCAAATGTCAGAATGTCAAGGGTTTCCCAGCCAAGCAATTACAGACTGTAGGAAAACAGTAAAACACACTCACAGAAACACACACACACACACACACACACACATACACACATGAACATTTACATACAGAACATTATCATCAAATGAGCATGCAGTCTAACCACAAGACTTACACTTTAAAAAACAATCCCAATTTCCAAATCTACCCACATGCATTCTTTCCGGTGACCACCTGTCACTCACTGAAAGCCAATGACACACACACACATACACACACATACACGCACACACACTCAGTGAAGTCAGGTGGTTTTCAAATCAATGCAGCTGTGTGCTCTCCAGAGCAGTAAAAGGATTTTAGGTCCACTGTTGGCAGGCTTTGATGAATCTAACACACCACTGACTTCTGGTTCATTCTATCTGCCTACAAAGGCTCTGACAAACGGCTGCTTGACTCTTATTAGGCACTTCAAATGCACCTGCTTGATGTATGTGTGAGCACACACAAACACACACATTTAAACATGATCTTACACACTTTTATGTACATTTGAAGACCATGTGAGAGGAGAAAGTAAAACTGAGTGGTTCCTTGCTTGTCTGAAAATGTCTTGCCCTGACCAGTGATTAAAGGAAAAAAAAAAAGACTGGAATGTCTTTGACAGCAGAACAGTTGGCTGTAATAATATCGAGACAGAAGAGTAACTAGAAAACAAACTTGTTGCAGCCACATACGACATTGTTCATGTCCCAGACAGCAAGAAAGTCACATTTCTTTGCTAGAAAACTGTGATCCTGTTCCACAGATGGACTGAACCAGGCTGTGTTTACATTGCTTAACTCTTTAATAGTTTGCAGGGAAATTTGGAAAAAAAAGTATGTTCTCAAAGACTCTAGAATGAAGATAGTCATTTTTATCATCCTCCTTACATTTTCTCCACCTCTCGATGCAGTTGATGCATCGAATTTTAGTGAAACTTTGATTGTTGATTCAGCTTCATCGTTAAATAACTTCCATTCATAGAAATGACTTGTATGTCTCAAAGACAAAATGGATCAAATATGACAAAATGTGGCATCTTAACATGCAAGCAAAGTTTACGGCCAAAGGAAGTTTGTGTTAAACGTAATATTTGGTATAACAGTTGAACACTGGCAACAGTTGATCTTCCATACGGACTATTCATGACGACATTCATTCATCGTGGGACTATTTACAGTGTTGTCAGTGTGTTAGTATTAAACTCAAGGATTTGCCGTAGAAACTATAGAATTGTAAATAACAGCAATTTGACACATAATGACAAATAGTTTTGTGGATATTTTACAACTTTTACTCGATGCGTAAATTTGTGTGTTATTGTGGTTTGACAATGCTTTTCCAGTGACATGCTAGATAGAAAATTGAATCAATACCTCCTGCTGTAAGATAAATGAAAATAGACTCACCTGAATAAAGAGAAGTTCTGTGAACAGAGCAAGTATTGGTGGTTCAATGCATTGTTACAAAAGTAAAAAACCTTATTTCTACAACCCTTTGTAAATTTCTGAGTAGTTTTTTGACTTATTTATGCTCTATGTTAAATACGTAAAGACCATCTTCTGCATCCTTTACGTGCGTATTTCAGTCAGTTTTCAAAGAGCTCAGAACTTGGATGTGAACTCTGCACTGCCCTCCATTTTTAGAGAATTTGCAGATAAATACCCAGATGTGGCAAACAGAGCAGTACCAACAAAACTGCACTGCATGCAGTAAAGCGTGTGCATGTGGGACCCGCGAAAGAAACCAAACGGAAGAAGCCACAATGTATTTGATGGCCGGACAGACCACTGCCATCTATTGTGCATCCTTTTTCCATGTATTTCTGAGAATGTGTATTATTATCCATCGTCATCATTTATGCGATTGTCCAAAACTGACATCGGATGTCAACTTTACCCTCTGCACTGCCTTCTAGTGCAGTGGTTCTCAATCTTTTTGAGCCACGACCCCCAAGATAACATACGTTAGTGTTCGCAACCCCTCTCCCGCAACAACAGTGATTAATTGTATGATATATCAGATTGGTAATCCTCCAGCCATCATCTAAATATAAGGCTTGAAAACAATCAGAATCTTCATAAATAAGGAGAATAAAGTGTTTTTTTGTGGGTTTCGTTCACCGCTGTGACAAGGCACCTAAAGTACATGCCCCAAATCAGCTTCTCTCACTGAGATGATGCCAAATTCAGATTTTGATATGGCATGTGTTCTAACTTTGTTGTTTATGCATAAATGTGTTAAGTTAAGGTGCTAATTTTAGATTTATCTCTGCATTAATAGTTTAATTTTGACAGCCATGATACAAATCCCAAATTTATTTGATAAATGTGGGCTATGTGTTTCTTACAATGATCTGGCGACCCCCTGAAATAATCTTGCGACTCCCATGGGGGTCCCGACCCCTAGTTTGAGAACCACTGTTGTAGTGGATGTATTGCCTAACACCCCAGACGTACATATTTACTTACAGTATGTAAAGGGAGCATAGATCAGGCTTTACAAGCTTTGAGGAATTTACAGTTTTGACCAGTGTGTCTTTATTTTGCCACCATACAACCCAGGACAAGACTACAGTTTCTTAGAAATTACATTTCATGTTCAAAGACAAGATCTTCAGTGTCAGATGCTATAATAAGTATTTATTCAGTGTTGAATTATTTTGTGTAGATGCATGATATAAAACACCTCCTGTGTTGTTTGGCCTTCAGAGGTTTCTGATACTCAGCTCCTAGAGACTTAGAAATGTTTGGTTAATTTGTTTTCCACATTAACACGGTATTCCAAAATAAAAACCAATACGGTAAATAAAATTCGTCCTTTAAAACTTTTTGGCTTAACTAACAAAACTGGAGTTCTTTCTAGTCCTTCTAAGAAGCTGCAGATTGCTGTTTTGCAGGATACCTAAATCTTAGGTGATACACTGGCTGCTTTTGATATTAACATCAATATACATGAGACCCTCTGCAGTATCTGTTTTTGGTCAAGCGGGAAGCTGTAGGAATGTTTTGGAGGGCAGAATCTATAAGCTCTTCTCATCCTCATAATATGAAATATTAATGAGGTGTGTGTATCTGCCTTCACCTCTTGCTGGCCAGTCCTGAGCATGCGGTGTGTGTGTTAATGCGTAAAAGTACATGTGTGCATGCCTATGTTCTGTGTTCTCTTGTGTTATTATGTACCTTATATTATTGTCCTGTCAGTGTATATTTCTTGTTGTACTATTGTTATTTTACAGCATACATATGCTGTTTTGTATCGTGTGTTTGGTGTGTATGTGTGTTAGAGGGAGGGTGTGATACTAGGATCTTTGAAGTGTAAAGTAACCGTTTTTTTTTAACTTTAGGATGTGAAATATTTATATGAACGGTAGTGATGGTTTGGGAAGATGATTTGAGAGAAAGAGAGACAAGGACAGAAAGATAAACTTGTATTTATGTTACAAAGAAGCAAAAATGCAGAGTGTTAATGGGAGCAAATGTATTGCTAATTTGCAATTAATACATTTGGCCATATCAAAAGATATTTTTCCAAGTTTAAAATCTTGTAAAATTAGATATGCATTTGGTTGAAAATAAATGTTTTCTTTATGTGCTGAAGTCCAATTTAAATCAGCTTTGTTGACCCTGAAAGGAAAGGAGGCAAAGGAAAGAAAAGGAAAAGAAAATAAAGGAAAGGAGAGCAAAGGAAAGGAAAGGAAATGAAAAGGTCTTGACAGCAGTGCTACAGAAAGCTTGTTCACAATCAGCCATGTTCATCTTGTTAAAAAAAAAGCAAAACAATCCCAAAGTGACGAAGGACAGAAAACAGAAGACATAACAGAAATACTGAACCATTCTTATGCAGAGGAGAGAGAACCAAGCTACATATACTGACTTGAACTGCTCTTACTTACAAGACATTGCACCCTCCTCACAGAAGCATACTTAATTATAGATTATGAACAAAAATAGTATTATCGCACTGTACTCACTGATAAAACAAAGATCTTATATAATACAAACATTCACAAGAAAAACCGCCCAATTAAAACACTTTTTTGAGATAAAAAAAAAGTATGTTGCAAATGCTCAGCATAAAAATACTACAAACCAGTAACTAAAATGGAGAAGCAAAGAAAATATTAACTATTTAAAAGCACAAGTTGTTTGTTTTGCAGTGTTATTGAAACTGTATATGCACACATATGCATGCACACATATTCAATTAGTTCATTTTAAACTTGTGAGACTCGTTCACTGAAAACCCAATGGAAACTCATAATCAGCTCTAGTTAAATATTTCCCTCCATCTAGTTCTACCATTTTCTATACCCGCTTATTCCAGTACAGGGTCGCAGGTGGAGCCAATCCCAGCAGCCTCTAGGCAAGAGGAAGGGTACACCCTGTACAGGTCACCAGTCCATCGCAGGGCCAACAGAGAGAGACAAACAACCGCTCACACTCACTCCTATGGAGAATTTAGAGTGAAAGTGACCAATTAACCTAACATGAATGTCTTTGGTTTATTAGTAGATTAGTAGATACACCACTGCTACAAGTACACATGGACAATGACAACTCCCTTCTGTCATACTCTTATTCCACCAACATCTGGAGCTGCATCATCAATGGGACATGCTTGCCAGTGATTGCAAGTTACCTCATGTGCTTGCTTCAATACTTAAGATAGCATAATCCACAGATGTAAATGTTTTATGTCTACCAAGTGTGCTGTAATTTATGTCTAAGTTTTTTGGTTTGGGAAAAGACTAACTCTGTCTTGTTGCTAGGATTTATTTGGGCTGGCCTGAGCTGTCAATCATCATCCCCAGTGGACATGCCCCCAGCATCCCAGAGCAGAAAATGCAGCAACTTTTTTTCATGATTTTCAAATCAGAATTTATGTGCTTGCTGATGGTTTTAGCTGTTCGTTTTTGGCATAATGCTTAATATCACATTTTTCTATAGTGAGACAAAATCAGAACTATCCTAACTCCACTTGCAAACACACTGCTAAGGCATCCATCTATTTGAGCAAAATTGGTGTGGACACTACGTTTCAGACATGGACACTACCATTAAATCTGCAAAAAACACCAACTACACCAACTACACCAAAAACACCAACTACACCAGACTTCACTCTCCCAGGCCACATCAGCCATCTCATGCGGGGGGATCCCGAGGGGCTCCCAGGCCAGCCGAGAGATGTAATCCCTCCAGCGTTTCCCGGGCCTACCCCGAGGTCTCCACCCGTTGGGACGTGCCTGGAATACCTCCCCAGGGAGGCGTCCAGGAGGCATCCTGGCCAGATGCCCGAAACACCTCATCTGGCTCCTCTCGATGCGGAGGAGCAGCGGCTTTACTCAACCAAGACAGCCCCACAGCATCCAGAGCCTTAAGAAACCCCGGGCGAAATTCGTCCACCCTCAGGGCCTTACCACCGAAGAGCTTTTTAACCCCCTCAGCTACCTCAGCCCCAGAGATAGGAGAATCCGCTCCCGGGTCCTCCAGTTCTGCTCGTTCTTCTGAAGGCGTGTCGGCGGGATGGAGGAGGTCTTCGAAGTATTCCTTCCACCCAGCCAAAATGTCCCGAGTCGAGGTCAGCAGCCTCCCATCTCCGCTGTACACAGTGTTGACGGAGCACTGCTTCCCCCTCCTGAGCCGCAGGATGGTGGACCAGAACCTCCTCAAAGCTGTGTGGAAGTCGTTCTCCATGGCGTCTCCGAACTCCTCCCACGCCCGAGTTTTTGCCTCAGCGTCTGCTGAAGCCGCACTCCGCTTAGCCTGCCGATAACTGTCAAATGCCTCCAGAGTCCCACAGGCCAAGAAAGCCCGATAGGACTCTTTCAGCTTGACGGCATCCCTCACTGCCGGTGTCCACCAATGAGTTCGGGGATTACCGCCTCGACAGGCACCAACCACTTTACGGCCACAGCTCCGACTGGCCGCCTCAACAATAGAGGCGCGGAACCCAGCCCACTTGGACTCAATGTTCCCCGCCCCATCCGGAACATGGTTGAAGCTCCGCTGGAGGTGGGAGTTGAAGCTCCTTCTGACAGGGGACTCCGCCAGACGTTCCCAGCAGACCCTCACTACACGTTTG
>JBBBVU010058271.1:0-10779 GCA_037177055.1 Atherinosoma microstoma | reverse complement strand
GGAAAAAAAGAAAAAGGACATGAGGCATGAGGGAAAGGGGTGTGATTATTTGAGGTATAATCTAGGGAGCCAGAATGTACAGCAAGAAGTGAGAAAGTGTGGGGGCCAGAGTGGGTAAAAAGAAAATCACAGAAGGCTGAAATTTTCCTTACACACATTTATTTTATACAAAAATACATGTTTTAATAAAATATATACAAAAATTAAAAAGAAGTACAGTTAAGACACATTTTCTCAGAGTTAGCCCCCATAGAAAACTAAACAAAAGAAAAATAAAATTTCTTTAAAATCAATGCAACCAATATCCCCAAACCTGATCCCTTTCAATGACATGACCGGTGTACAAAAACAGAAGTTAATTTGGCCTTTTGCTTGTAAAATATGTGGTAAATATGTAAGTCACAAGAACCGTTAAATGAATATCAACAAACAAAATGTAAGAAATGGCAAAATTCTTAATAGTAATTCAAATAACTGGAGACTGAAAAAGGTCATAATAAAGAAACCACCTTAAACCTTTGATTTATCTTATGGGTTAAAAAAAAAAAAAAAACAATAAAAACACTGTAGGATGAATACACAATTTAAAGGTTTCCTGTTTTGCTTTGGTCTAAAATCAGCTTCTCTCACAAGGAATATTAAAATACCAAATTGTAAAAACACACAATGATAAATATTCTAAAGCTGGGAAATTAAGAAACTTAATAAATAAAGGAGAATAAAGTGTTTTTTTGGTGGATTATTTTCACAGCTACGACAAGGCACATGTATTCCCAAGATCAGCTTTTCATGTTGAGATTAAGCCAAATTCAGATTTTTTTCCAATCACCTTTACATTCACCTGTACTATGTAACAGCTTATTACCTCTCCCATTAATAGCTTACACCAAGACCGGGGGCTCCGTGCCAAATGTTTTGAAAATAACAGGAATTGACATCCCCATGTACGTACTCCAAAATAAACCTGATAATGTCCTAGTAAATATACACAACAATCATTCGAACACTGATTTTAGAAATGCATGTAGATCCATCATATCAGATTTAATGAAAAGTTAATTAAAAGTGCTGACTCCCTGAGGCTTGAACACTCAGAGCTATTGTCATTAATACCCACACATTGTACCTGTTTTACAAAAAAAAAAAAGTAAGTAAGTAAGACTCAGTGTTTGAGGACAGGACTCAGCCAGAATCCAGGATTTATGTAAGAATCTCATTTTTGAAAGCATAAAACCAGCATGGTTCCAGCACGGGGTGGGGTAGGGGGTCCCTGGCTTTTTGGTATTTGCGTGAAGGGGGTCCTCAAGGATAAAAGGTTGGGAACCAATGAAATAGAACAATGACCACATAAGATTTAGACACAGATGCCAAGTCCAGAAGAGTTTGGGGATCATACAGCAGTAATGTGTTGACATTAGGGGTGTACCCGACTAAGAATTTTCATACTAAAATCTGATTGGTCAGATCTTGCCTGTCATTGACAAATTGTTGAATCATGCTGTTTTTCCCTCATTCTTTCACAATTTTATTTGAGTCTTTCTCTGCATTATCCTAACAGGTTCTGGCAGGTGTGTGTTTGTAAAATTGGACCTGTGTAAGACTTTGGTGGAGGGATGCTATTATTTTCATAGCCCTGGACAACCTCAGGTAGGCCTATCTCTCCTCATTTTTCCACCACCAGTCCCTCCAATGTTACATTTTGCAATGATTCGCTGGAAGTCTGGCAGTCAAATCACAGTCCTCCGAAACAAAATGTCGACTATTTCGGGGTCAACCTTCGTTGACATCATGAAAAACATTCAGGAACAATAGCAAAAAAAGATAAACAGTGAAGAGCGGTAGACGACGTGCAACACACACCGCCGCCATCTTTTTCCCAGATGCCCTTTATTTTGGCCGGTCTGTACCTCTTAACAAAATCTTGTTTTGTCCACCCAAAAAACAGGTCTCTTGTAAATAAGACAGCTTGTCTCAATGCGACAGCCAGCATGTCCATGTGGGGCCCACAAAGGTTAAAAATATGCTAAGTGGGTAATGAATGACCCTGAGCTTGAACTGGGCAAATTTTGCAGATCCCATGTGGTCTCAGTTTCATGGGCCCCATATGTGAAACCCATGTGGTTTGGCTGTATGTGGCCATAAGGGATGTAGGTAGGCTAAGTAGGCATAAACTGGCAAATTTAATCAGGGCCCTCACCTACTTGGGTCCCACCTGAAACATGGGTTTCAACTCACTTGAAACTCATTTAGGCAAACACAGGTGAGACCACCATGGAAACTGCAGACAAACCCACTTGGGACCCTTATATGGAGCCAAAATTTAATTATAGGAATCTTTCGGTGTACATGGGCCTCATCTAACCCTGAGAAAATTAAAAGAAATGTTTGCAGAGGCCAACATTTTTTGGTCATGAGATTACTACCCTACCATTTTTTAGTAATCTCTCTTCTACTGTATCAAAGACTCAGACTCCTCCTTTAAATCTGGCAGGTTGAAAGGCCTAACCGGCATAACCGTCATGGTATGTCTGCGTTTAGCATTGTCACGGCTTGGAGGATGGCAGGACTCTGACACACTCTTCGAACGGAAAACACCAACACTGTCTGAAGTGGAAGCTGAAGGAGAGCTGGAGAGTGCAGCAGCATCATCTGTCCAAAGACCAGGAGTACTCTTTGGTCTTTGATCATCCAGCTTCTGATATCTTGCCTTGGATAAGCCATCTGATTTTGGATGGTTGCGTGTGGATGAGGCTATTGACGGGTTGACGTCATGAGGACTGTGGCTGACTGGTTTTGAGGTATCTGCTGAGGATCTAGAGTCATTGGTAGACTGGTGCTGCACTGCAGGACTCTGTGTGGACAGAGGGTCATTGACTCCTGCAGGTGGATGAATGTCTTCATCAGACCGGGTTGACCCCTGCACCACAGCACGTCCAACATCACAGGCCTGGTTCCCAGATGTTACAACTTCATCAGGCGGTTTCTGTCCCCTCACTGTGTGAATACAGAAAAAAAAAAGCTATTAGCAGTCACTTTATTCCTTTCTAGTAGATCATCATCATACTTGTTGCACCCTGCTAAAGGAAGTCATTCTTCTTGTGGCCATAACTCTGCACCGTAGAGTCAATGTTTAATCAGAATTTCTTTGAAATACTGTAAATTTTGCATCTAATCAAGCTGTTAATGTATTTATTGTGCCTATAATTTTCCATTTAATTCAGCATCTTTTTCTTTCACTTATTTTTTTTTTTTTTACTGTATTTTGTGATACTTAACAGATTTACAATGAATTATAATGCATTTACTCCTGGGATAAATGTATCTTGATTCTTATTCTCATTAATCACCACATCTATCATTTGTTTGAGTCTCTGTTAGCATTTAGCATGACCCTTACAAAAAGGAGGGATGGTGAATCTGTAAAATGTTTCCACATCTTCAGATACTTCAGGTTTACCTTTTGAGGCACTTGTAGCTCAGCAGGTAAATTGGCTTCTTTAACGGACATCTCTAAGTGTCTTTGGATTAGAAACAGACTTTCCCTCCTTTTTTAAAGAGTGTGTGTGGTACAAAAAAAGAATATCATGACTGTAAAGACTTAAAATGTGGCTTGAACTGATCAAATTAGAAAATTAGGTTGATTTACTGCAGGCCCAATCTGTGTCTGCTGCAGTGGGACCAGCAAAATCAGCCTTAATGTGCTTCTAAAGTCACTTTAACACAACAATAAAAACGACATGACAGGTAGATTTGCTTATGCAAAGCAATTCAGTTCATCTTATTTTAAACCGACCATAACCTGTTTTACTCGTGTGATGGGAGGGATTAAGATGTTGATCTGAGAAGTGTTGTAATACGCATTTATCTGAGCTACACTTGTGGAGTAGGAGGCTACACTGGGATTCCACAGGTTCCAAATCTCTTTTCAATGTTGCTATAAGAATGAGGAAAAGGATAACAAAAAACAAACCAACTGCGGCTCCTTCCGTGACAATCGCCCTACTTAGCTTTAATCATAGCACAGCTATTACCTTATGAAGTTGATAGGAATATTTAAGTAGACTATAACAGTAAATGCAAAGCTAGGCACGTCTGTCAGACAAAGAGCAGAACAGTTGTTGTTACACGTATCTAAATTTTACTGCAGTTCTGTCTGTTATTAATATGCCTTCATAAAAGTTAAGTACAGTATTAGGTATACCACTGGTTTACCTCTTAGCTAGGGGTGTGATGAGACGATACACAATATCGGGTTCACGAGACAAGATGATATATTTTCCCATTACTTTTAAGAAAACTAAAATAAAAATATATGACTGGACAGACTTACTTAATACTGTTAAAAGCTGAGGAACTCTGTGTGACAGTCACAAAAAAATGGAGAGGCATTTAGAAACACTTTAAACAGTTTAAGCTTTAAACTGTTGAACTATCCACAAATAAAATGACATTTATATTTATCTATTTATTTTTTAATAGCGTGGGCTGTAATTGCCACAAAAAAAAAATGAACTCAGGATTCGGTAGGATCACGGTTTTGAGTCACGGATCAGATTGATGTTCAGATCAGCAAATAGAGAAAAAGGATCAATTTAACTCTTCATTTATTTATTGATGTATTTTTCCAGATTAAAACATTAAAACTTAAAACTAGTTCCACACAATTGTATAAAAACAATTAAAGGTGCAATATAGGGCATGAAATAACTTTAGATGTAATTTAAGGTATCATTGCTTCTTACTGTGAACATGGAGATGGAAATAAAAGCTTAAGAAAGAGATGTCATGTACAATCAGAGGCCGTGTTCCCCATGTTTCCCAGCTTTAAGCTGGAGACACGCTGCACAACTATTTGCCAGATTTCCCCTCGTGTTCCAGCTGTGTGTAGTCGCCACTAGTTGAGGCTGTCGGCATGACGAGTTGGTACAGAAAGTTGTTTATGTGTGATGAGGCGAACAGAAGCGCACGGCTGCAGTTGCAGCGTTTCAAAAGTGTTTTTCCAGGTGAATCTGGTTGCGAGTGCGGTTTGCCACTCAACTAAAATACACACATCACCAACATACCGCATAATACAATTCCATTTCACAAACTGATGCTTAAAGTCCGACTTGGTAAACCAGTTTAGTGAGCAAACAATTTATTTAGTAAGCCAACAACCTGATTTAGTAAGCCAACAACCTGATTTCTCAAGCTAACAATCCTATTCATAAGCAGCAGAAACTTGTATTTCTTATGTCTTCATGCTTAAATGAAATTTAAAATACAGATTTCTGCTGCTGATTGACTGATTTACTGTAGGGCTGGTTTTGAACAGTAGCTCAAATAAAAAAAGTCTCTTACACCATGAAAATACATGGAATACACTGTAAAGCTTGACGTATCGTTTTTAAACGAGCAATTAAATGTAATGAATGTTTAACAAATCGCTAAGTACAAGATCTTGAATCTCCACATGCATATCACAACAACAGGAGTCATAATCTATTCCATCATTTAACAAGTTCCCATAAGGAGGAGGGAGGGAAGGTTGGATGGATGGATGGAGTACCTATAACCAATCAGTTCTTTTAGGACACTTTTCTCACTTTCCTGGGTAAAAACATTACTTTGATAGAATTAGAAAATGACCATGTTTTGAGCTAAAATGCATTATTTTTCATGACAAACATAACTTACCTTTGCAGACATATTTGTGGACAAAGAAAGCAGCTGTCAGTATTGCACAAACAATGATCAACGTGACACCGATGGCAGTGAAAATGCTGTTCGTACAGGATCTCATGAAGGCATCTGAAATAATAATAAACAGGAATAAAGAATACAATTTATATAATTAAGCATATAGTGGAATATTTTCTGTATTTTAGTTGATATATAAGTGTTTCATCTCCTCTGTACCTGGAATGTAAATATCCGTGACCCTAGTCTGGTTTGTCTGAGGCTGGTGGACCCTGCATAACACCCTATGATGAAAAGTCCCAAGAGTAAAGTTTGAATTATTAGTTTTCTCCAAGAAAAGCTGACTGCACCCATCTAAATGTGTTCATTGAGGATCAAACTGAAGTCAGACCTGTTGGTGGCAGTCTCCAGGGTTACTGTCCTTGTGACGGTGGAACAATCCCTCAGGTCCTGAGATCTTTGCGGGTTTTTAGCATCGATCTCGTCTCCTTGGTCATTAAGGAATGTTATCAGTGGCTCCGGGAACCAGCAGTCTGCTTTGCACTGCAGAGTCACTCCGCCTCCTTCACTTGGAACAAATTCGAGCTTCGGCTCAGACACATTACCTGCAGAGATAAGACATGATAAGTCAATCTGTAATGTCTTCTCAAGTATCAGGCAGCAGCTCTACTGGGGAGGGTAGTTCCCAGGCCAACAGGGCGCCTGGTCTTGCAATCAACTAATGGTTAGTAGCCAGTTATTAGCAGTGCTGGCAAATGTCCATGGCCCTGTTGGGGCTCTGTATGATTTCTGGAGATTTCCCGCAACAGCTCGTTGCGTCTGCTTACGTAAAAGCCAGCGGTGACTACTGATGACATATGCGTGTGTTGAAGGGGTGTCCTAATCTGTAGGGGTTAACTTTCAGCCCTCCCTCTTATAGCTCCGCTTTAAAAAGGGGCAAGAGGAAAGGAGAAGGGGCAGGGGTAAAAAAAAGAAATGGGATTGGGGCTTAGGCAACTGTTACTTTAATTACAAAAAAAACAAACAAAATCAAATGAATGAACTGTTTCCATAAAAGTAACTCAAATGTACAAAATAACACGTTGAACACCACCAGCCTAAAGTATTAACATTGTGATGGCTCAGACTTCATGGGCCTCTATGGGTATTGTTTTGTTTAGCTTGCTTTAATTTTGTGTTCTCCATGTGGCATAACAAAGCTATGTGACAAAATGTGAGCTAGTGACAAAAAATTTGAGTGCAACTAACTAACTAACTTTTTTTCTTGGTAGCACCGTAAACTGGAATCATTTGTAAAACATGGAATATGTGGTTATTATCTTCAATAATTTAAGAGTTGTTCACCGTGTCTGAGCAAATATAGAATATACTGTAGATAACGTGTTGATGTTAATAAAACCCACAAAGAATATTGGATCCATTTTAAGCCGTAATACAACTAAGAGATGACTACAATGACAGAGTCCACTAGTTTATCCAGTGATGGACATGACGTTCACGGCGTAACAAGAATACTCCGGTTGCTGCTCACTGGACCGTGAATGTTTACCCCTCCTCAAGGTAAATTCATTAGCATTGTCATATAGGGCCTGTGTAGCACTCTAAAGCAGACGCAAAGACAGTTTTAGACCATCATGCATCCATACAGTTTGACAGGACGTACCCACAAAGAGCTCCACAGTGGAAACGACCTCTTCCTTATCCCGCCACAGGATCTTGCACCGGTATGTCCCTCTGTCCGACAACCGCAGGTTGGAAATCCTCAGGGCCATGTTGCCGTTTTGCAGCTCTTTCATGATGAGGCTTGTTCTGTACTGGAAGTCTTTAATCTTCATCTCGAAGGTCTCACAGCCATCCCGGTACAGAAAGACGATATCTGGACCATCCTTAGACCATTCTACAGTGGGGAGGTCATCAGGGGGATCGATGCTACACGGGAGGATGACAGTTTCCCCCACAAAGGCGCTTATTCTCAGTGATTCCTGTGCTGAAGCTTTTCCTAGAAAAACAAACAAAAAAATTAGACAAAATTTATATAAAACAGCTTTAAAATATGAACTATATTTCAAAGCTGTACTGCACCTATAAGCACATGAAGAAGCATTCTGCTTCTATAAAACACTTATTAAGCAACAACTTATTAACAGTCAAGTAAATTCACCTCCTGGCAAAAATCTAAATCTCTGTTTCAGGTTATTTCTCATCTTTTAAACAAAAAAGAAAAGAAAAAAAAGATTGCTTCGTGGTCAGTTTAGATCTATGGAAGCCAAGTTTAACAATTAAAAATAAATAAATAATTATCTCAAGACATCAATTCAACCATCTGGTTATTTTGAGATAATAAAAAAATTGTTTTCTTGACATAAGAAAACTATTTATGGCAATATCTATCAGAAAGACACATGCGTGTGTCAACCTGCTGTAAATGATTCTGACCAATTGTGACAGAACTATTTAACTGGGTGCCAACTACTCATGTAAATGATTTGGATCATCTCAAGATCTTGATCAAACAAAGCTTGTTATTCTCTGATAACCGCATCCTGTAGTTAAATATCGTAGAGCGGTCATATGCCGTCATGAGTAAATGTTAAGTATATTTAATGACATGAGGAGCAAAGCCATGTTAAATACTTTATGCTGTGATGTCATCACGTGTGCCTGCGTGCACTGAGACGCTGTTGTGAACATGCGCAGTAATAAAAATGATCTGTGAGTTCCCAGATTCAAAAGAGATATGGAGGTCTGTCTTTTCTCTCTCGTGAAAGTTAACAGCTAGAGAGTAGCTGATCATCTTTGGTGCTGTTTAACGTAAGGACTGCTGCGGAAATGTCTAACGCTACAGTAAACATCTACTGTCATGTATGAATACATAGCGACATCTACCATATTGTAAAGTTTTTAACAACAGTTAAACATTTATAACGTTGTTATTTACGAAAAGGCAACTTTTCTGTACGAGTCTCTCAGCGCCAGGAACGTTTCCTGCGTAAAAGCGTAAAACTCCTCCTAACCCTAATCTAAAATAGCTCTTCTGAAAGAGATAGTCACACCTTCCCCTTGTCTCGTATGAATGCGCAAAACTGAGGGGAAGGGCTGAGGTGGAGAACTGAGATTGGGAAGTTAGACATGTTGCCGCATTATGAGTGTCAAAGCAGGGTCCACTTTTTCACAAAGCATTAGTTTTCACAACTATTTTCTTCTAAGATTCTTTTCAAATAAGTTCGGGTCTCTCCGAAATTGATTCATACAAAAGCCTCGGTTAAAAAGATAAATAAATCACTCACCTGTAGATAACAAGACAGCGTTGACCAGGAGATGAAAATATATAACGGCAACAAACGAAAAAGCCCCTTTGGACCTGCTACCTTTAAAAAAGAGAGCAGAGACAGCTTCCTCCATGATCAACACGGCGCAGACTGACTCAACTTCCTGTGGTTGGCGGAGGGATATATAGCCTCATACTCTGACGTCGTAAATTACGACGCACAGAGCGCTGATAGGACGCGGCGGGGTGCAGGTGGCAGACAGCCAATCGGAAGATGAAACATTTTGGCTTTTCCTTCAGATTTTTACATGCTGTAGTCCCTTTTTTTTTTCATTAGGCTATTTTTAATTTACTACCCATCAATACAACCCTAATATCCCACATTCTGATAATACCTCCATACTAACTCAATAAAATGCTAAATGGAAAGAAAAAAAATTAAAAAGAAAAAATCTGCTGACAAGTTTTTCTAAATACGGAAATATCACAACTGTACCCTATCCCTCAAAATTGTAAATAAAGCTGGACAACATCTTGACCAGCCCAGTTTAGTGTGCCATTGTACATTCTGAAGGAGCCATGCTATGGTAGGACCCCAGGTCAACAGGAAGTATGCCTGAAGGAGTGGATTTGTTCAACAATGAACATTTCAGGTTCTGAAACCTGGATCGGGTGCCGTGAAATATTAAAAGTCAGGCCTCTTTGTTATTTGCAAATTGCATCATTTTATTCAATTTTGACTGAAAGTGTAGTACAAGTATCACATCTGCTTGGCTAATTTAAATGGGAAAATCATTTTTTTTACGACCCAGTCCTACTTAAAAATTCCCTCTAGCTATTTTTTAGAAGGTTAATATTAAATGTGTTTTCCATATTCTATCTTCTGTTTGGCCTTTACTGTTTAAAGGGATATTTGGGGGGTTGTACACATACTAAGCTGTATAATGACCGTTGCAGATAAAAACATATCATCTACACAAAAGTACATGCATTTGCACTTTAACAAAAAATAAATGGGCCTGTTGACAAACTGAGACGCCACTTGCACTGTGATGAATCATTCTTATTTTACTACCAATGGTTAAGTGTCATATTCAAGGATTGAAGCTTCGTAATAGTTCACTTGACACAGAACTTTGTGTTATTGCCTTTTTCGTGCAAATTAATGTTTGTTCATGTATTTTTTTGCAAACTCAATAATTTGGGAATGAAACCCACAACACATTTAACAAATCAGGTTAGATTTAGGAAACCAGATTGGGTGCCAGGCCCTATTATGTTCTCTACCTGGATGTGGATCATTTCAAGACAATCAAAATCCCTCCCTTGTCTATATCTTTTTCCCCCTCCGTGCACACCTGCTTATAAATGCATGTCTACCTGGCTTGCCATTGTATTTAATGCTACTGTCTGGACCATTTCAGCATCATCATCTGCTCTCTAACAGGAGCACAGATAATCAGACCTTTATCTAAAAAGACCAAACAATCAAGGCTTTTTTCTTGAAAATCTCCCAGGGGGGCGGCAGTTTGTACAGAGCTGAGACAAGTTTATACATGGAAATCAGTTGGCTTTCTAACCTTTTCTTAACACACTAAATAATCATAGCCTAAAGCTCAACCTCAAATTCATCAACATGGATTCAAGCTATAAACACAACCAACACAGAAAACCTTTTCTCATGAGGATTCTATAAATAATGAGTTTATCAAATCCTTCTCCTCACATATAAAACTCTCCACAACCAAGCTCCAGTGTATGTATGTATCTATCTATCTATCTATCTATCTATCTATCTATCTATCTATCTATCTATCTATCTATCTATCTAT
>JBBBVU010058270.1:0-10825 GCA_037177055.1 Atherinosoma microstoma | reverse complement strand
GAATCTGGTTACAGCCAGTAATCAAACATTGTCCGTCTTCAAGGTAAATTTATTTGACTATTTTATGAAAAAAAAGAATCTACTGCGAGCTCATGTTCTCAAGCGTTTTTGGTCTTGATGATTGCATGATTATATATAACATGGAAAAAGAGAGGAAGCACAATATCTAGCATGAAAATATAGGAAAAGGTGGGATGTGAGTAAATCAAAGTCTTGGTGTAAATCTGAAAAGGTAACAAAAATACCATCTTGAGAGGTCTCTAAAAATCTTAATTTTTCTGTCTTGCCATAACACAAAGGATGCTTAAGAGAAGGAGGGAAAGGTGATTATTAATGAAAGGCACTGAGGTAGCTGCAGAAAAAAAATTGAAGTGGTGCCTGAATTGATTTTTTCATTTTTTAAAGTGTGGAAAGTACCTAAGGGTTTTTGTAAACGTGGAAGGTTTGCCAGGTAATGAAGATGTGAGAAAGGCCGCAGGGAATGCCTCATGCCTATCCTACCCTGGACGCCTAAAGGGGAAAAGTTGGCAGAGTAGAGAGATGTTAAAGTACGAGTCACATTGATTGCAAAATACCTCAGCCCTGAAGCTAAGCTTAAATGGACTGTTTAAGAGATGAAGCTAAAGAATTTATTTGGAAACACTCACTTTTAAGGAGATTCACATAATAGCCAGAAAAATAACCAAATCTCTTCAATGTAGACAATATTGACGGAACACTAGTAAGTGAGTCGTTTGAAAATAAAACAAGGTCACCACCATACAAAGAAACTCAATTCAGTGCCGGAACGAGAGAAGCCGCAAAATAGGGGAAGCGATCTCAACGCTATTGACAGGGGTTCTGGGGCCAATGTGAAAAACAAAGGAGAGAAGGGACACCCCTGTCTGGTGCCCCGTGACAGAGTCAAATAATCAGATTGAGAATTGTTTTGTATGAAGGCTAGCTTGTGGAGTGTAGTAAAGAAATCTGATCAAAGTTATGAATTGGTCGAGCCAAATTTCTTAACTCTTTCCCGCCATTGACGAGATATTCCGTCAATCACATCATAACGCTTCCCTGCTATTGACAAGTTTTTCCAGCAATCCGTGTTTTCGCGGACGCTGTTGTGGATCTTGTGAATGATCACAGCACTCCTGGGTCCAGAAACAAACAATAAAGTCGCTCTTTCAAAAAGAGCGATCTGTTAGTCTTTTGTCTTAACAGGGAGAACACATCCTGATAAAGTTTGAGTGCATCAATCAGTGTTAAATACCATGAAACACTTTGTTCTAGATAAAACAAAAAGGAAAAAATAAAGCAAAATGTGTGTCATGAAAAATTACTGTGGTGATACTAGGCAAAAATTTTATTATTATGTAGGTAGTGCTGTCCACCCTGGTCCATTCAATATATGCATCAAACATGTAAAAGTAACCAAATGTAAATGATTATCTCTATAAAGACCTGGTCACTACTGAATAACTGCATGTATTGAGATGGGTCAAAGAACTGAAGGTATACAAAATGCCCATTTATAAGCACATAAAAAATGGATAGAAATGAAATAATCCTATATTTTTACTCACCAGGCACACAGAGTAAATAACTCCACATCCTCATATCTTTACTTGTTGAGAGTTTTGACATCCTCAGTTGATGTCAAAGGTAATGTAAAATTTTGTTGCACACCGTTGTAAGTAATGCATAGCCAAGCCGGGTGAAGAAGACCAACCCTGACACCCTCCATGCCAAGTAGCAGCCGGCTAACCTCACTGAAAGCTGCTCGAGGCCATGAGGTCCTCTGCATGTAATTGGGAAACATGTAGATGGTCACATCCCGCACCGTAAACCGTTGTCATTCTCTGGCTTTTCTAAGAATCTTGATGCAGTAGCTGTAGTTATGGAGGCGAGCCACTATTTTGCGAGGGCGATCGTCCGGTCCAGCTAGAAGTGCCGTGTCTACCAAAAGCTCCTTCCGAAATGCGAACATCTCGATCAGCAGTTTGGATATGTCGGAAGAAAATGTTGGGCCGTTCTCTGAAACACCAATAATCCAGATTTTTGACAATCTGATCTGGATTTCAAATCGTCACATTTATTTTCCAATGTGACCATTCCTTTGGTAAGCTGTACCACTTTTGTTTGGAGGGTCACAATGTCATCCATGATACATGGATCCTGCCGACAACGCCAGAATGTGGCAGGACGTAGGAGGGCCCGGGCAGGGATTGAACCCACAACCTCCCAGGTGAGAGTCATGCGCGCTGACCAGTCAACCAAAGGGATATCCCTGTGGCTAAGTAGCCAGGGCACATGATCAATTGGAGGCATAGCGACAGGACCTTCACTGTCACACATGCACATAGATAGAGACTGCTCGACTTCTGCTAATGTGCCCTTCATTGCAGCAAAGTTTTGTTGCATAGTGTGTATACTGGAGGGTTATTCACTTATAAACACACTTAATGATGAAAACATTCTCATCCAGGGCCGTCTTGAGTGCCGTTATGAATATCACCGCTACATCTTGACAGAGATCAGAAAGAAGTTCAGTTCTGAGAACGGCAACGTCTGTAGGACTGGTGTTGGTAGCCTGCTGCTGTATCATTGGTCCACTACAGGATGGAGAGGCATCAGGAACAACAGGCCGCAGTGTGACTGTAGGGTGTTTCCTCCTTTGTAAGCTTATTGACGACATTAGATTAGTAGAAGACCAAGACACGGTTGATAGAGAATGGTTGGTGGAAAATTCCGGACAGTCGTTGATTAAAGTTTCACGCCTAACGGCATAATAAGAAATAAACTCTGCAGGAGCTAACGGACGTCCAACCTAGTCCATGTTCCGACAACAAAATATCTTAACAAGTTATTTCCAAGATCAGTGTCCAACTTTCTGTCTCGTAAAAGCAGTGAGTTCTCACACTTTGCCATTTACTTCCTGGTACTAAAGGGACCGGGTTGAGACAAATGCTCAGAGACTATGGAATGTGGTTCTCAAACTTTTTGAGCCACAACCCCCAAGATAACATAAATTGATGTTTGCGACCCCTCTTCCGCGATGACAGTGATTAATTGTATGATGTATCAGATGGGTCATCCTGCAGCCACTATCTAAATATAAGGCTTGAAAACTATCAGAATTTTAATACATACAGAGGATTAAGGGGTTTTAGTGGATTTGTGGATTTTTACAATTATCCGGCGACTCCCTGAAATAATCTCACGACCCCCATGGGGTTCCCGACCCCGGGTTTGAGAACCACTGGACTATGGTCAGAATTCTTTTTCATGACAATGTAATCTCCGGGCACTTCAGAGACAATTAGTACGAGCAAATCTGTTGCCATCCAAACAGTATTTATACAAGCCAATTCATGACAAATAATATCCTAGCTAAGGAAACCAACAGATTGCATCAAATTGTGAAATAAGTAAGTGTTGAGTCACAGGCATAAAAGACCCCCACATCATCTCTGGTACTGTACATCCACACATCCATACACCAATACACACACAGGTGTGCTTACACTGTGCTACTTATGCTATACTTATATCACATTTAGAAGGCTAATGGACAAAATAATTATTAATGCTCCATAGACAGCTGGCAATCCTCTAACATATTCTTTACTTGCATGCTTTTGATAAACCACATATAAGCTATTCCACAGTTTAATTCCACAAACTAAAACATAAACTTATTTTGTTGTACAGACATACAAAGATTTGAAATAAAGTTTACCCCTTGAATTATTGCCCTTTCCACATTTTGACCTGAGAATTTTGACCTTTTGGAGCTGAGCCTCCTAACCACTGGCTGTGGCTATGGGTTTTTAGACCCTCAGCCTCGAATACTGGTTACATGCAGCCCCTGGCTGGCAGTGACAACTAAGACTACTGTATGTTACAGGGTTGTAGTTACAAAAATGTGCTTTAACAAAAAAAAAACATAAATGAAATAAACAAAGTTATAACAATATCATCTATGAGAAATTAGAGTTAACATTTTCTATGAAATGGTAAAATGTGTCAGTTTCAACACCTGATATGTCTATGTTCAGCTAGGAATGAAATATGGGTTTCTGAGATTTAAAAACAATTATATTCTGTTTTCATATATAGTTTACACAACTCCTACACGTTTTTTTCACTCAGTAAAATTTCAAGTTTGTTTTTCCTGTATTTCATTATTAATGATTTCCACATACACATGATTGGTTAAATGGTCAGAGCAAGGGAATGAAATTACTTGTCATTTTAATAAATAAGACAATTGAAATAGAATTTCTTTGGAATTAGAGTGAGTTTTTGAATAATAAGTAATAGTTGGGACTATTTTGTGAATATTTGTTGGGGAATAGAAATATTTCTATGTCATCATTTAGGAATCTATTTAAACATGAAAACTGCTTACTTTTCAGACATTCAGTCTTATGTCAAAGTAAAGAATAGCTTATATGATCACAACTCAAAGACCATATTTGGTTTGGAATTTATTGGGTCGGACCAATAAACTGTTGACCCCTTTTTCCGAATTGCATTTCATTTTGCAGTAAATGTACTTGGGTGAAATCAGTTTTTGAATTGATATGATTAATATGTTACTCCCAAGTACCAAAAGCTTTCCATTGTTCAGTAATCGGTCATTTATCTTCCTAATTAACATTGGTCTCTAATCATTTTGATATCTTCAAAAAAGTTTTTTTTTAAACAAAAGAATGAAGGACATACAATTAACTATAAGAGAAGTCAACAAGCTAATATATATTCAAATTTTGCAAGCTACAGTGATATATGTTTTACTCAAAAAAGCCATTTTAACTACTTGAATTTATCTTAAACATGAACTTATTCAACTTTGTGAAACATATCATTCTCCTAAAGTTAATTCTGTTTTACTGTAGCTAGCTGGAGAAGAATTTATCTGAAAGTCTGTCAGTGATGGTTTCTTAACAGATGACCAATGAAGAGCAGGGGAATTGATTTGTAATTTGGGCTTTTTTCCCTTTCTTGCAGCTTATGTCATATGATGTGGGGCACTGACAAATAAAACAAAGGTTAGATGAGAACTATTTATAGCTTGGGTCCTGAAAAGGTTAACTGGAACATTTCAAGAACCTGAACTATAAATATGACTATTAGAGTAGCTTTAGCTGTCTTGAAATTTCAACCAGTCACAGGTTACAAAACACACATTACATAATTATTTGAAATATACAAATGTGATTGCCAGTTTGGTCAAAATGTGCAATTTGTATTACGGTGGAGGTCAGCTAGCAATCCAGAAATTGTCCCCACAATCCAAAAATCTGAAATTAACATATAATCTCATTTCTTTTCATAGTGTCACTGAGCTTAAGGCAGTGACATTACATTAGTAACGTTAAAATGTAAGTAAATAATGAAACAGTGTAAAGCAATATTTCAAGTTTTCCTTTTAAAATGTTTTTCTTGCTGGAAGCAACAAAGTTTATCATAAAGTAAATATGTATTTGAGTTTAAATCTTTTTTTGAAGAGCTCATCAATTTCTTTATTAAGAACAGCAGTGTATTTAATGGATATTTTAATAAAGAGGTAATCTCTGCAACTGTCTGTCTTGTCCTCGTCCTTTTACATGTACATAAATAAACATACACAAACACACACCCACATACTTTTCCCTTTTGTGGCTCTTTTATTACTTCATGCTCCAGGGATATAAAAATGAGACATTAAAAGCTCATATACTTGTTACTTGCTTCTTTTTTTTTAATTTTTAAATATTATTTCACAGATAATAAGTTCATGGATTGAGGCCCGTGTGCTGTCACACAAAGCTACAGCTGACACACCTCTAAGGATTTCACAACACGCCCATATAATTCAGGCAGAGACCAGCACAGCCTGTTTCTTGCATTTTGGCTGCTCTGGAGTGAAGAACCATGTCTTACAGTAAGTTTTATCTTTAGTAAGACTGACGACTACTTGTAAAGTTTATTACCCAATTTTATTTTAAGAAAAATGTAACTTATGAAAAGACATTTGAAAAATAAGATAATACAATGTGAAGATGTTTAAATGCAAATTGTATCAGATAAGAGTAATTATGTGTATAATTGTTTACACAGACAAGAAGATTTCGGTCGTCATCCTGGGAAATGGCAAGTCTTTGAAGGAAGCTTTAATAACCAACATGACAGGGAAAGATTTATCTGCTCTTAACAAAGCAGATATTTTCAGAAACATTTGTGCATATGAAACTGAAACACATAAGTTTATATGTACACCAGACCTGGCCTCATTTCCAGAAGTACGCGAGTTATTGTCTGGGCATCATGAAATGTGCTTGTTGGTGGTAGAAAATGGGTTTTTACCAGGACATGTATCACAGCAAATAGAAGATCTGTCAAGAATAACAAGGAAGCCTAAAGACGACTTCATAGTTGTGCTGCCATTCCAACAAGAATTCATAGACGCTTACCCATTCAAATCCTACACCATGGAGCAGTTGTTCAGAAAACTGGAAGAGCACAGACATTTGGAGCAAACCTACAAGAGGTAAGGTAAAACAGTGGACTCAGTATTTGAGATTACCTCATGCATTCAAATATAACAAGGAACTTTTCTAAAATGTTCCATAATTGTACATGTAAAATATTTTAGAAATAAATTAAGATAACAAACATTACTCAAAAAGTTAGGGATATTCAGATTTCAGGTGAAATTTAAAGAAGACCTAAAAAGGACTTATTACACTGATATTTCACCTGGTTGTTATTCACCTGGTGAGAGAACAACATGTTATGCAATAAATTCTGAAACTAAACATTGAACTGTTCATTGATAGCAACAATATTTATGAACACACCTCTGCTCTGCAAAAGCTTGGAGGGGAAAAACAACAGGAGAGGACATTTATCATGCTTTTAACACAAATTTCCCAGGAATTTAGCCATGAATTATTAATAACATGTTTCAAGTATTTTCTTTTAAAATGTTTGAAATTTGAAAGTGTTTCTAAAGGTACACATTTTAACAAATTGTGCACTGATGGTACAGCCATGATTACTTCAGTTTCCAACCAAAAAAGCTCTGCATTGAGACTTGGCTGAAAAAGTTTACCACAGGGGGTACACTGCTGAGAAATCTTTGAGAACCACTGCTGTAGATCATCTGTATAGCATACTGGGCGTAGTCCTGTTATAATGGGTGTGTATGCGTTTATCAATGTCTGAGGTTTTCTGTTATAATGATGTGAAAGCTAGCAACTTTAATGTGTGTACTGTTTGTAAAAACATTGCTGGTGTGATGCAAAATAAATTTCAGACATGTTTCTTACAATAAAGTTGTATCATATAATACTGTATTAGAGAAAGACAAATGAAGTTTCTATGTCAAGGTTATAGTGCATCTTAGGTACATTTTGACATCTTACAAAAAGCCAAATATCCCTAACTTTGCCAAATATCTAAACTATGCCTGCACTTTTGAAATAAAAAGTATCAGCAAATACCTTCCAGACAGTGTTTTTCAAGGATAGGTTCCATTTTATGCCATGGGCTTTGCCAACACAACAAATTAAGATGGCAAGAACAATCTCAGTACTTTAATAGATATTTATTATGTTTGTTAATTTTGCAGACCGATGTATCCTCAGCAGCATGCAATTGAGGAACACACTGGAAGGCAAGGTGGTTTTCAGTCTTACGGTGACAAATATCCTGCGAGATCTAAGGATCAAATGAGGGGCTATGAGTTTAGTGGACAACCATATAATGCCCTTAGCTACTCAAACACAACAGGTAAGTTTCATAGTAAGATGTCTATCACTTATTATCAGAACTTACATAGAGACTTTCTTTTGACTCTTTTTTGTTACATCTATGCAGGAAAGCACACTGGTTCCAAACTAAACCTTGTTCTGGTGGGAATGTCTGGGACTGGAAAGAGTGCGAGTGGAAACACAATCCTTGGAAAGAAACATTTTACCTCAGTAGCTAGTTCAATGCCAGTCACCAAAGAGTGCCAAGCAGAAGAAACAGTCATCAGTGGTACACCTGTTCAGGTGATAGATACCCCAGACTTATTTGGGGACAATATTACATCCTCAGTTAGAAACAAACATGTAACAAAGTGCAGAGAGCTCTGTGGGTCAGGACCTTGTGTGTACTTACTTGTGATACAGGTTAGCAGGTTTACCGATGGTGAGAGAAGCATTCTTCAAAGGTTAGAAAAAACCTTTCAGACTAGAGTTAGAGAGAAAACCATCATCCTCCTTACCCACGGAGAAGACCTGCGGCATGGAAAAATGAGCATTAATGAGTTTTTATCTTCCTGTGAACCTAATCTGAAGAAAACTCTTGATCACTGTGGTGGCAGGTTTGCTCTGTTTGAGAACAGTAGCCCAGATACACAGCAAGTGGAAAAGCTTCTGTATACAATCAACAGAATGTAAAAAAAATTGAAAAATAACTCTGCATGTATAACATCTGATCAATATAATGCTGGGAAGAGATACCGCCGTAGGCAATACATAAATGAAAGCTGCTATTTTTCAAGTTTCATTAGTTCATTGTTAATTCATTGACATGTCAACAAATTTTCCAGTTTACAGCTAAATTTATTATTTGCTACTGAGGCTGCCACACACCCTCAATCATTGTTATAGGAGCTTGTCTGCTTTTTCTTTTTACTAATTTTTGGCTTTAAAAATTGTGAATATCTTATTGTAACAGTTAAACCAGTTTTTTGTTTTGTAAACAGACTGATATTTTAGAAATACAAATTATTCCAATGGGTTTGGATCCAAGTTTTTCATGTCTTTAGCACTAGTTGAAAACTGACATAAACTATTAGTTACATCATGTTGAATTTGATGTAACTTTACTTGAGGGTACACATTTATCTTGAAGTCATCATCAAGTAATGAAATATTAATGAGTAGAGATGAACTTATGGTGAATACTTCATAAGCTAATCATTTAGACATGAGTATAACCATGAGACTACTTTTAGGTGCAAATGTCAGAAGCTAACATGGTTAAGTAATGATGATTGAAGGTGTGTGGCAGCCTCAGTAGCAAATAACAAATTTTGCTGTAAATGGGCAAATTTGTTGACATATCAATGAAATAACTAGTGTTAATCAATTGATGATCTATTAAGTATGAAGTAATCACCTAAATCCACATTGAGATCAGCATTGGTCGATGATGAGCAGATGCAATTAATGACAAATCATACATTACATAATGCATTAATTAATCATGAGTTAAGCATTAGTTAAGTATATGATTTGTACTATTATTGTAAAGTCTTACCAATTTTTTCAGTGATGCAACCATGTTTTTTACGGCTAATTTGGCATCCATCTTGTATCCTTGCTGTACTGTGAGTTCTCTCAAACCAGTAAAAGATGGTCTTAACTTGAGTCTCGTCTCACTTGCTTTGTCCCTTTCTCTTTCTATTCTTCTCACCTCCTCCAATAATGTCTGCCTGCGTTTCTTTGAATCAGCCACAGCGCATGTTCAAAACGGCCGGTGTGTCTACATCTGCTTGCTAGCGTTTGACGTGGTTTGGAATGTGAAACCCGGCTGCAACATCACGCAGCGTCCAGGTATAGTGTGGTTTCTCAGCCTCAGGACACTGCTGGACAGAGATAGCTCTAATAATGCACAAAATAGATGTCACTCTGCCGTCAAATGAGTCCGAAACAGAGTTTTAAGGTCATGAAGTCATGCAGCACATCTTTAAGTTTTGCATGTTCTGTACAGGCTCCTTAATAAACATCAAGGTGAGGACAGAGAAAGTGAGCAACCAAGCATCTTTTTGTTATTGATCCTCTTAACATCTTTAAACTGTGGTGGAACCTGATGGATGTCAGATTTACCAATAAATTATGTTCATATGTTGTTCGTAACACATTGGTTCCAATGTATAGATTATTTGCAATTGTACATATATAGGCTATAGAGAAAATAAACCAGTGTGTAATGAGTTACTGTATATCAGGCCTGTTATTCTTGCACAAAAAAAAACCAAGTAAAACCTTCTGAGAAATAAACTGTAATGACTTCAAACAAAAGACCAAGACAAAACAGTAAATAAATTTGTTTTTCAGTATGCATAATAGAATGGTAAAAGATCAATCTTGGAGAACAACTGATGGAATTCATTGTTCCTGCCTGCTGCTCCTGAATAAAGAATAAAAGATGGCAGTAAAATATTTTTTTTTTTTACAGAACATAAAAGTGCAAAAGCTTGGGTTGCATGAATAAAGAAAGAAGATAAAAGAGTGACAGTGAGTGAAGACAGAGATACACAGGGAATTAGTGAAATAAAAGTTAATCAGGAATCAAATTTAGGTGTTTAACATTAGTTATTGGTGCATGGAACAATAATAAAAGCACAGAAAGCAAAGGGACAAGGCAGTTGTAATAACCAGAAGGACCTTCACAAAGACAGAGTGGAGTAAATTTGATCTTTTATTCAGACAATAATCCGAATCTTCTGGCAGGCAGAAAGAGCTGAGGACGAAAACACTGGAGATCCACAGGAAACCATTCGAGTCAGAGCCAGGGAAGAGAGAGAAGGCAAGTCCAACTGTGCGTGATCAAGGGTCTGACGAGGAGTGAGTGTGGAGCTGGAAAATATAAAGCCTGGTTGAGTGGATGGTTAGAACTCTGGTGATTGGCAGCGGGGGATAAGGGCTGTGTCTCATTTAAGGGTCCTACAAAGGCTACGGAGTGTCCTCCGTAGGCTGTGCACTTCGAAGCCGTTTATTCATTCATGAAATGAGACAGCCTAGCTAGTGTGTGAGAATCTCCCATAATGCTTCAGTCCCCAAAGTGTTGCTGCTAATTCCTT
>JBBBVU010058269.1:0-10838 GCA_037177055.1 Atherinosoma microstoma | reverse complement strand
CACACACACACACACACACACACACACACACACACACACACACACACACACACACACACACACACACACACATTTAATACTAATCCAATGTGAATAGACATCTCTGTGATTTGGTCAGATATGGGGGGGGATCTGATACGGGATTAGGCGTATTTCTTTCCTGGACGCATTTTACTTCTGTTTTGGCGAAGAATGGAGGCTGCTTTGGAGTGTTTGGACAGCTTTTTGGGTCCAGGACCATCTTTAAATCGATAGAAAACCCAAATACGATTCATAATAACACAAACAATTTGGGTGGTTTTGATCACGCAGAATGTTAAAAATGAGTGATCACCTTTGTTTTCTATGGAGTTTTTTTCTGTGGATTCCCACCTCATAGCTAATGCCAGGGTTCAATGACAGGCTCCGCCCCCCCTGGGGTTCCACTGAATGTGGAAGCTCCGTGGAGCTTTCCGTCTGGCACCCTGTCACACCAGGAGCGTTTCAGGACGTCTCTCATGCAGCTGTATTCTCCACTTCACACCATCACCCAGTCGTTGCTGCACTTCTGGGTATTTAAAATGAAAATAAACCAGCAAAGGATTATTTGGCCAGTCCGACCCCCGTGTCACGTGCTGCTCTTTGTTTGATCACTTTTCCTTGTCTGTACACATCTAATGATGTCCGTCTGTAAATTTTGGTTAATTTTCAGACTACAGTTATCCCGTGTGAATGCGCCACAGAAAAAACTGACGTAGGGAGGTAATTTATTTATTACATGTGGTCCCTGGGTAAAACAAATCCTGTCAGAATAAATTGATCAAATACCTGCATAAAGGAAAAATAAAATACTAAAACACAGGTAACACAAAAATAACTACAATAAAGATTTAGTAAAAGCTAAGCTAAAACGTAGGTCTTGAGCGTCTTTTTAAAAGGATTAACATACCGTACACTGGCCCCACTGTATACTGGTCCAACTGTAAGTCGGCCCTGTCATACGCAGAGTATAAATCCTGCTTCAGTTTTCTCTGGTGAAATGAGCCAGTTACAGCTGTCTGCACCATCTGTGGGTAGATGACTAGGAGTAGTGACTGACTCGTAATCTTTGGCAGGTTATCTCCAAGCACATTATTTTGTTTCCTTACTGGAACCATTAACACTAGTACTAGACCCGGGATTCGTGGAAAACCCGGAGCAAACAACCAACTTATGTTATATCATTTGTTCCAAAAACCTTGAAAATGCCATCAAGTTTTGGTTTCTAACATTTCTGTCCAGTCTTCCAGGAACAACTGCTGGAACATTCATGTTTTGACAGGTTCAGCCTTCCACATGTTCAGGATTGATTTTTTCTCTTCCAGTTCTGACTCACAGTCCATATGGAGCCAGGGCCAGTCACAGTAGGGCCCCAGCTGGTCCTCAAGGCTTCAGGAAACACTTCACGAAGGGAAAGCTGGACTGTGACAACCAGCAGCCGGATCCCGACCGTCTTTTCCAGCGTTGTTTCGTGGCTACTGTCACATCCATCAATGTGGAGGGTCCTGCATAGAGACTGGTGGTTAATCTGGTTTATTTTGGTTTGTGCTGCGCTGCATCCATTTTCAGTGGAGCTTCAGATGGAAAAATCAGTGGGTCAAGATTCAAATGTAATTTTGGTTTCCTAACATTTCTCCTTTAGTAACTTTATTGTGTGATTAAGCTAATTATCTGTCTTTGTAATGCTTTTTATGGAGATTGTAAAGCTGATTTCATGTTGTGTAAATTTAATTTTGTATTCTAAATTTCTGTCAGGCTCTGCACACATCCTGAATTCTGACTTTTACACTCAGATCAGCCTCTAGAATCGTGTCTCAATTCCTTTCTAATCCTCACGCCCAACATGTCCACAGCATGTTAAATGGCTCTTGGTGACATTCTTCTTCACCTCTGTCTTTTTTCTAGCTTTTTTTTCTTTTTTCCTCCCTTCTTCACTAGATCTGGCAGCTTTCAGCCAAACAAAACTACATCTGTCCAGGAAACAGAGGTAATGGGACGGTTTTCCTTATATCAGAGGGGTCAAAGTCATCTTAGTTCAAGTTCCACATTCAGAACAATCTGGTCTACACTGGGTCGGAGCAGTAAAAAAACATGTTTTAGTAAAAAGAAATACAAGTACATTATTTAGTACATATTGTTTACATTTAATAAACTATCCTTTTAGAAAACATTGCGAACAACCTCAAGTCAATGGAGAAAAAAGTGAAGTTTTAACAATTTTTTGCCTCCATTAAACATTTACACATTCATAACAACTTACAGATCACAATGGAACTAAAAACATTTAGTCACAGATATTTCAAAATTACAGTATTTGTTTAATTTATCTTTTTATTAAACCTTTATTTAAACTGATAAAATCACAGTGAGATCAAGATATTTTTTGCAAGAGAAAGTTTATCCAGAGAAGCCTGAACGTGTTAAAACAACCCATGAAGAACAGAAAACATCACTAATCCATCTCTGTGGACATAAATAGTCATCACATGAAATTCTGACACTTGACGGTTGTATTACAGCTGAGCCACAAACAAGCCATGAACAAAAACTACCTGAAATATCAGAGCGTCAGGGTGGCTGTTGAGCTTTTCTGGATCATTCCAGATCATAGGAGACAACACACATCCATATGTTACACAGATTGTGGTCAAATTATAAATATTACACATCTTTCATGTTCATTATATTAAGACTTAATGATGAGGATACTGATGTTTGGGTGCCACTGGCCCATCAGAGGCTCCAATCTGGCTCATGGGATGAAGCTGGTATGCAGGATGTGAAAATGATATAAAGGATATTAAATGCAATTTTTTAATTAAAGTAATCTTTAATTTTTCCATTGGAGGTTGTATTCAAATATAAAACGTGTATAAGGCAGAGGGAGCATTTTATATATTCTTAAATAGCTTTAACTTTAGTTTGTATGGAGTCAGTTCAGGTGGTCAGGATTACTACACACATGGAAATATTTGTTCATATGAAATCATCCCTAGATCTCAGAAACAACTCAAATCATAATTTTTAGTTACTAAATTATTGGTTAATTGTTATATGTTACTGTTCTCTGAGCATCGGTATGTGACCAGAATCTGTGTCACATACAAATAGTTTTTGTTCATGGCTTGTTTGTGGCTCAGCTGTAATATAACCGTCAGGTGTCAGAATTTCATGTGATGACTATTTATGTCCACAGGGATGGATTAGTGTTTTTTTTGTTCTTTATGGGTTATTTTAACACGTTCAGGCTTCTCTGGATAAACTTTAATGACTTTATTTTGCCAAATGTTTCACCTATGATCAAGCATGATCATCGGTGCTAATTATTGCTGTAAGCATTAAGGCACACGTATTACTATTCATCTGCATGCAATCTGCTTTTTATTCTGTTTCTGTTGCAATTTTCACTTGATGCACAGCGTTGACTCAACTTGATTAGGAGAAGTGTGCTTGTACTTTTGCTGATACAACTTTTAACTGTCTGGAAGGATGTTTTGTTATCTTTTACTGTTTTGACACAGATATGGTTTAAGTCGAAGTAAATCAGAAATCTCCCTCAGAACCTCGCCACTTTCACGTGTGATGTCACACACATTAAATCTGGCTTTTGAAAATTTTCTGAACCTTTCTCAAATAAACTTCTTTCATGTCAGGAGTTTTTCCTGGACATACACAAATTATAATGTAGGTATTTTTTCTGGCTTCCATTCCATGTTACCATAATTGTGATAGGCCTTACAGTTTTCTGTCATATTGCTTTAGAGTGCAGAGTGCCTGCACTCCTGGATCCATTCACCTTCATTATTTTTCAGCTTTTGTCCTCAACTCAGGAGGGGAAGGATTTTTTATCTTCACTCTTAGAAAAAAAAGTGCCGCCTAAAACCATTTTAGGTTCTTCGACTTGTCCTCATAGGGGAACCCTTATTGGTGCCTTTTGGAAGCCTTTGTAAGTTTTTAACTGAAACCTCCTGACTGGAAACTTTCATAAAAGGTTACATCCAGAACCATCAATAGAAAGTTTTACTCAGAACCCCCTACAAGAGGTTCTAAACTGAACCCTGCAATGATGTAGTGGACATAACCCTTACTGGTGGTTATAGCCAGAACCCTTTTATATCCCAAGGGTTCCATCCAGATCCCACAGAGGGAGTTCCACTGAGAACTATTTTATATTTCAATGGTTTTCCAGCACTATTTTAATTTCCAGCACTGGTGATATAGAAAGGAAAGACAAAAAGTCAGTTGGTAGCACATCATCTTTTGTAAAAGTCCCCATGACAGTCCTCAGCTAGTCATGCTGGGTAAAATAAAATTGTAGATTTAACTTACATTGATTCTTTGAGGTTCTAATCCAGATTCCCACACAGGTGATCACATAGTGAACAGTAGTCACCACTAACATGTTACACCTGTTCTGTTTAAAAAGGTGTAATCAATAGAAACCAACACTCAGCTCTCAACTGGGAGCCAGCTCACACTCATTTGGGCTGGCACTGTCACCACAGCAACCAGTTACATTGCATCTATTTCTTTCTGACATTTTCCATCATGGCTGCTGGATGCAGAATGTCCTGTCATCTGTGTTTTTGAATGAATTTCTTTGAATAGAAAAACTGATTTCTTTAAAAGGCTGCAGCACAATGACTTTACAGGAAGAGATGCAATATGAGAGCAGAGAGATGTTTCAGGGATGTGTCACCAACCAGAAACCATGACTGCTTCATTCCTGAAATATTTACCACCGATAATATCTGTCAGGGTCATCAATGACCTCATTAACATCTGTGTTTATATTGGATGTGAATAAATTACAGCTTAAGTGCATTTTTCTGTTAAATGTATTTTCCAAAGTTATTAAATGTGTGCTGACTGTCATGAATATAATAAATATGTCCCATGTGGTTGAATATGAAGGAAAAGCATTTTTACACTATCCATCAGGGGACAAATAAAGTATTTTTCATCCATTCATACCCAAAATGTTGTCTGTGCTGATATGGTTCTCAACGCCATGTTGAAGCTGAGCTTGAAGATTAGATCCACCAAAACAACCAGCAGCTCACTCCAGGCTCAGGTAGTAGAAACGGAGCAGCTGTTTTATTTCCTCTGGTAAAAAGCTTTTTGGTCAAATGCTGGTGAAGAAGTCCAGTCTTTCTTTTTTCTTATTCAACCCACAAACCCAATGAACCTGCTAGATCAACACAGAAAATGATGCAACGGGTTATTTTCAGTTATAAAGATCATCTCTAATAATAGTGCATTGATTCTCATTCATCATGAAGATCACAGAGAAGCAAATCACTTCTAATGATTTATATTGGAGAGCTTGCTGAGATATAGATACCATGGTTACAGCAACCTGAGTGTACTGTACAACTCAGTAGGCTGGAGTGATGGGGAAGATGAATGTTCTTGTTCAGAGAACCGACCCATCACATGAGCACCAGATGACCACCAGTCCCCCACTGGAAACTCAAACCACTATAAAAACTTCAGTCAGACTTGGATACGCTGCTGAGGCTGAAGAAAATGTGCAATAGGTTTGTGGTGTTTGAAAATTTTTTAAAAGATTTTTTAAAATGTTATTAGTATTTATTTCTGTACCTTTAATAGTTTAGGGTTTGTGTAATATGTGTCTGGGGTGTGTGTTGTAGCAATAGAGAATGGGACTATGTGTGTGAAATACGTTTGTGTTATTTTATTTATTTAATTTTTTCTTGTCCTGTCCATCGTGACGTCTGCAGAACAATGGTCTGGCTGTCCATCGTACGGATTGTACATTTTGTTTGGAGCAGTGTGAACGATCATTAATATTCTGCTTCACTCTCGGAAACCAGGGCTCTCATGGTTTGGACCAAATAAGTGTACCCTTGTCCAAGGGAAAACCGGGGTCTCCTGGTTGGGTTCTCTTCCAGTGTAAAAGCAAATGGAACATCCAGTGAAGCAGATGTAACCCACACAGACCCTCATGTACAAACAGGTTCATCAATATCAAATGCACTTAATGACACAACACTGAAGTTAGCTTGCGATTTGCAGCTTCCAATTTGCCATATGCGCAAAGGGCGATTCCACCGAATTTTGGAGAACCTAGACCCAATTAGACCTGGTCCTGTTGAAGAACTACATTACTTACAATCTTCAAATCTGACTCAAATGTTCTACAAAACCTGCAGATTCATAGAAACTGTTTCTGATTTGTGAAACTGTTATTTTGTGAAAAGGCAAATTCTTTACTACTTTTAGGCTGTCATAAAAGTGCCAGTGAATAAGTTGATTTTTGTCCTTGCCTCTTTAATATTGTGACAGTTGAGGTCCTGTCATTACGCCTCTGAAAGCAGATGCATCCTGGCTTCACAGCAATATGAATACCTCTTTGGCTGAAAGATCAGGGTGCAAGACTTTTACCCGTGAGGCTGGGGTTCAATTCTTGCCTGGGCCTTTCTTTATTGCTACAACAATAAGTGTGCAATAAATGCACTCAAACTGGATTTACAGTTTCCACTAGTTAATTTTATACACTACCGCATGGATTGCACACTATTGTTGCAAGTCACTGCAGAAGTGCGCCATGCAGGGAAAAGATGAGGCTGACAACAAACTTTCACATTTTATGCAGGGTTATTTACATCAGAATTTTCCAGACAACCAGAGGCTTGTTAGAAAGATCTTCAGCTGTAGTCTCACTAGCAGATCACTAACTTTAACTACAGACTAGTAATGATGCTGGGGAGACTGGTTGGAATTTGGAGACACACATCCCAGTGCACATCAGGGAAAATAATACCAGGACAAAAACTAATAAATTGACTGACCTATCACGCATAGTTCAGCTTGTGGTCTGGTCCCAACCATGCTGATACTCAGAAGATGAGTCCTGTGGAACCAGGACACCTTGCTACAATGTTGGTTACCTGCATCTGCGAATCACATATGATCTGGGGTCTGTTTCATGAATCAGGTTATGTGGAAACTCTGAGTATGTTGAGCCTGAAACGAGGGAAACCTTGAGTTAACCATTTCAATAAAGGTAGGTAAATTAACCCTGAGTTTGGGGTATCTTCAACTCAGAGTTTGTTACCGCGATAACATAGGCTGTGAACATAACCTGGTCGGGAGCAGGTTTTATTCAAGAAACCCGGAGTTTGTCTCTGATTCCGCCCCTGACATTATTGTGGCAGGTGTTGTTCTCTATAATACTGCAACTATTAGAGAGCAACACCCTGCCCCACAAATGGAATACCATGAGGACGACCCCATCCACCTCCCAGAAAACCAGGATGGGCCATCAGCAATCTTATTTGCACTAATCATTTTGTTTAATCTAAATCACAAAAAGCAAGACCACATATGACCACACTGTCACACATTCATTTTATTTAGTCTTTCTTATTTCTTACAGACAGGGAAAGATAAAGAAAAACATTTTTATGTTAGTTTTTCATACTATTCTAACATTAAAATTTACCTGTGACACACATCTCTAGTTTGTATTTAGGTGTCTCAATTTCAAGATCTACCTTTTGGATCTGGCGGAGGAAGTGGGCCCAGCCCACTTCCTCCTGAAGTCCACCATCTTCTTATTCTTGGAGTTGTTTAGCTGCAGACCTGCACCATCCCACAAAGTTCTCCAGCAGGCCCCTGTACTCCTACTGTCCATCTGCAGCACATCCAATGATCACAGAGTCATTATTTGATGTTATTCATCAAATTATCAAAGATCTTCGGATGAAGATCTTTCAATGATGTATCTGGTTTAGTGAAAACCAAAGTACTTGAAATGCTGGATGTAAGGTCAGAACACAGTCTATTGGTCAGAGTCAGGTTCATCACAGATGATCAAATATATACGCATAGGCTACCATTTCAATACTGAAAAAAATAACATAAAAAAATACTATACACTTTTATTTAATAAGATTGGAATGTAAAACTATTAACAGAAGGCAATATAGCATGTAGTTTTTAAATTGGATGTAAACCATTTTCAGTATTTGCTTGTGCATAAGTAATTGATAAATGCACTGCTGAGGTTTTATTCCAATGCATTAAGTCCATTATGATTAAATAAATTAGTAAATAATAAATAAGTGAAGTGAGTTTAATAAAGGATCCACAAGATTTGTGTAACAAGCATTTTAAAATCCCTGTAAGTAAGTGTGATCAAAAGTTTCCATCATGACATAAAAACCAGGCCAAAATATGGAAATGCTTTATTGTTGTCACTGCAAACTACAAAAAGAAAGAGAAAACGAGGGAAAACCTTTCCCTCCCCCCATAGTTGTCATGAAGGTAAACCTGAGGTATTAAATCTAAAATGTTTTTTTTGTACCAGGCTATAAGCATGTTTTTTCTGCTGTGAAGTTGGCCTTTTTAACATGGGAGTCTATGGGGACTTAGCACCTAGCGAATGAGGGGGGAACTGCAATTTTTGGCACTTCCGCATAGGCTTCTCATTTCTAAGCTGTAGGGTTGCCGCTTGGGAAAGTATTTCTCCGCCTAGCACCCCCTCCCCCCCAGCTGCAGGTGCGTGTGGGTGAAAGGAGATGCAGACACACTGGAGGAGAAGTGGCTAAGAAGCTTTATGGAATAAAAGCAAAAGTTTCCAACCAGAGTTGATCACTGATTCAACCCAGACGCTGTACACCTACCCTACATCGGTTCCGGTGAGTTTTCTGTTGGTTATATTTTATTTTCGGAAATGTATGTGACGCATTAACGAGCTAATGCCTCGTGCTCCGTCGGTAAAACGGGGAAAAACTTGGTCACTTGAGTAAATAACTTTACCTTGACTGAACATATATATGTTAAATCACTTGAATTTTATTTTTTGGTTATGCATGTATTTGTATAAGCATGTATTTGGTGACTATAGACTGTTGTTCTGTTCTTTTGCACTCGTGAAGTTTAACAGTAGCCTACACATGAAAGCTGCCGCCTCATTCAGTTAACCACCGCCAGGGATTTATATTTTTTTCTTTTGTTTATGGTAATTTTATGTGTATGCATTCGAGTTAAATGGACTTTTCTGCATGGACTGTCGTGGAGCCCAGGTTTTTTTTAGCCCCTGTTAGAGTTTGGTCACACGCGGATGGATGTGCCTGGTTTCCCCTCTCCTGCATGACTACGTTTACACTGCAAGCAAAAGTGACATGAAACTCTTTTCTGTCCAGGTCAATGACTGTTTACATTACAAGTAAAATACGACCTGTTTCAGGCTCCATTGTAAACGCCTGCTGGCCCCAATGTCGCCGCAATGCGAGTGCACAGTTCGAACGAGTAACTCCTCGGTCACTGAACACAAAAGCACAGCGGAGCTGCGCCCTGCTTTCCTCCTGGCACCCTGTCCCACCTGGAACGTCAGCGCAGCGACTTTGCTGCAGTTGGATTCTCCAGTTCACTCAGTCATGCAATGACTGCAACATCCCGTGGTAGTTGGTGCATTTAACACTGGAATTATCAGGATTTTCAGCCTCCCCCGGAGGAGTTTCCCCTCCCTAGGTCTATTAATTTAATCGAGGGCTGTCCCCAACGCGTTGATGAGTCGATGTAATGATTATATAAATGCGCCGATTTTTTTATAACACGCATCACCTGTCGTAAAAAAAAGATAAGTTGAACGCTCTTATTTTAAAGGGGAACCGGAAACCAGTGTTGTGCATGAACGAGTTCAATGAATGATCGTTCATGAACTCGTTAATATTTTGGATGAACGTGAACTGAATGGACAATAATTTCCGCCTGATGAACGTTATTGTGAACGCATTCATTTTGGCCCTCGTGAACGGAGTCTTTCACAGTTCAACTTTGTTGAGTGACTGCCAGATTTCTATGGAGCCTCCAGGCAAAATCCCGCTAAACCACACTGTAAACGTGCCTTAAAAATTATGGGTGGAAACACCAAATCTGGCAACACCATCCACCACAGTTGCACCATGCATGGTGCATGCGTCATCACATAGCAAAGCATGCTGGCAAAATCGAAGGAAAAAGCCCTAGCTCTGCTTCGGTGATCTATACGGCTTCTTCATATGATCCCTTAAAAGAATTTAAAGCAGTAACCCCTACATGCAGAACGGGAGCCGTGAAAACAGTCCCTTTTTTCAGGAACTAATGGTTGCAGTCACGTTTCTTTGAGCACCGCGTGCCGTCTGAACATACCATACAGTAGACTGTAACAAAAAAACGGCACGGCCCTACCTACAGACACGCGCGCACAACATCCCTTAACAGACAACGACTAAGCCCGCAAATAACTCAGGAAATAGCGTATGCCACATACATATGGAAATGCTGATAGACAGCAGCACTGTACCTGCATGCAGCTGGAATGCTAAGAGATCACTGCAGGGGAACCGGCTGAAAGACAAACAGCCAAACTGGCAATGAGGGGAGAAAATGGCTAAATCACTCACTAAATCACTTATATTATGAGTAGTGCACAAAATTATTCATACCCTTCCATTGAATAATAAAATTGTTTACTCTTTGTCTGCATGAATAAAGAAATGAACGTCTGCCTTCAAATAATTAAACAAAAAAACACAGTCCCTGTATCATCAAACATAACATTAACTTAGTGCAATATAAACAGACTGCAACTTAAAATGTAACAAATATGTAAACAATTTAACATTCGGGCCACATATTGAGTCTTTAAGTTTATCCTCTCCTCTAAATAAAAACAACGCTGTTACTGTTATCCCTTTTTAACATGTACATCTCTAAAAATAATTATGCTTACATCTTCAGGTAGTATTAACAAAAGATGTGAACTACTTTTAACAAAATAAAGTACAAAGCCATATAAGATTCACCAT
>JBBBVU010058268.1:0-10875 GCA_037177055.1 Atherinosoma microstoma | reverse complement strand
ATGGACAGAAAAAAAAATATTGACACAAAACACGAACTCCCTCTTCTCCGACTCCTCCAGCTCCTCCTCTCCACCGTCATAAACACTCCTGTCTTCCTACACTGAGTACACTCCTCTCCACAGCTTGTTTAGCTGCCATGGAACCAGTAGCAATGCTAACGCAGTGTGCAGCTACAGCTCCAACAGCCTCCTCAGGGACAGAAACGCAGCACAGCGCCTGGTGGAAGCGCGAGTTGCAGGGATCAGCCAGGAAGCTGCAGAACAGACGCTCTGCAGCGCTTCCGTGTTCCGGAAAGAAGAAAAAAATAACAGCTGTCCCTTCATTCCTGAACGTTGCATCACTAGAAGCGTCCTCTGTTTTGAAGTTGCTTGCTGTCTCCATGGTGGATTCTAGTTTGTTTACCGGCGCTGCAGCCGTCCACAAACGCAACACGCAATAACGTGTTGGGCAGAGCGTCAGAGAACCTCCTTTACGGAGGTTTATTTACCGGCTGTTAGAAATCCATTCATATATTTTTCTACATCGATGGACATTTTAACCAGTTCGAATGGATTTTTTTAACCGATTCAAAATGCATCGGTACATCCCTAATGATAAATGATTAAAAATAAGTAGCCTACCTATAGGCTATAAAATCTACTATATAAGGTTTTAAAAAAAAAAAAACGAAATAGGCTACAGGAAAAACCACAAAAATAGAATAAACCTGAGCGACATCAGTGCAAATTATATTAAATGTTTGGGATCAAACTCACAGTATTTGTTTTCTGATCAATACTTTCTGTCTATAGGTGCGTTCAGGTGAATATAGCGTGTTGGACATCCGACTCTCCTGATGACACACACGTGTCAAATGAAGGCAGCATGGAGGATTTGTAGATTTAAAAAAAAAAAAAAAAGGTTCACAATTGCAACTTGGTTCTTAAATGAATGAATGAATTATACTTTATTGATCCCCGAGGGGAAATTGCATCCGAGGGGAAATTGCATTTAAAGAGTCGTTACAAAGAATAGATTCGTCCAAGAACGTCACACTTCTGTGTAAGGCAGGTATTTAAATCCTACTGTGATATTCCTACAACATGTTTCATCAATAAAGTCCATTTCTATCTTGTGTCAGTGATTCAGACCAGAGAATTGCCCGGCGTGGTTTATATTACAGTGCTCCGAATAAACTGATTCAAGGTTCAACCCTGAATGTTTATCATTAAGATCTGCAGAAACCTTGTAGAGGCCTGTACTACGAAGCTGGATCAGACCGAGTTATATTATCCCAGTGAAAGATGCTAAACAAGCGCCACTGTTGCATCTGAAATAATGAAGTTAATAATAATGCTCACACATGGCATGACTGCAGAACCATAAATGAATGAACACACAACTACTTGTGCCATATTCCGACACAAACACGGTCACATGGGGGCTGAGCCTCTAGAATGTCATTGGAAACTAGAAGCACAGGGAGTGCAGACCACTGGCAAGCACTTTTAATAATTATTATTTTATGGGCATCATTTCTTAGTGAAAAAATGATCCCTATCTTCCCATATCAAAGAAATTTAGAAAAAATTCCTGGATCCATCGCCCCCAAAATCTAATCACTTTCTTATTTCGGAAATTTTCTGACAATTTCACCAAAATCATCAAATTTGTGATTACAGCACGTCTTCACCTGCATTTGTAATTAATCTGTTCAAGCACGAATGTGTTGCAGTCGCAGAAACCTATTTTCTCTGGTTAAATAGACATCCTGCCAGTTGTATTTGCATGTAAGGAAGGGGCGACTCTAGGATCTGAGGTTCCTGAGCACCCACAGAACTGCCCATACATGTTAGATACGTTTTCCTGTTTTAGACATTTAAGTTCATTCCCATATTTGTGTAAGAAAATCAAAACATATTTTTTTTTGGAAAATCTGTGACTAAACCATAAAATCTGATGAAGGTTATTTAAATGCTGAACCACAGCAAAAGAGGATTACAAAATGTAATGAAGATGTCCTGTTTAGAATGAAGTCCACCGATATAAGCTGAGTGTACTCGTGCTTCTAGAAAGCAATATGAGAACACACAACTTCCACTATGTATGCGTGTAAAATTATATTGTGAATGAAATGTTTTTCTTTGCCAGTTTAACATCATTCTCTGTTTTCTTACCTGCTTCTTCCTGACCTTGCACTCTCTCCTCTCCTTCCCCTTTTTAATCTCTTCCTCTTTGGACTGACAAAACTAAATGAAGAAATTACATGAATATGAAAAACTACTATTAAGAATACTAATATTTAAAGTCATCTTTCTGTTCCTCTCTCTCTTATTGTCAACCAAAAGGCAAATAACCAAACAATGTCTTTTACATCTAATAAGATATTTAAAATTGATATTCTTGATAGACAGACCATTTGATCTTACACTCTCACCTGAACCTGGCTCTTTTTTGTCCATGATTATTTTGTCTGTCTGTTTGTCCATCCAGTCAGTAAGTTGGTCACTAGCACCTTGGCTTTAATACTAACACATGCACATGACACAACAGGTAGCTTCTTTATCCCAGTTCAACCACAGGACAGTAGGACTGACCTGTAACGTCTAGCTAGAAAAAAAAAATCCTTCCAAACATAACATAAAGAGTAATCTCAGCTTAAATGCAGCAAACATTAGGACAGGAGATTATACTAATGTGTTAGTGTTGAGAGAAGATAAGAATTGTGTCCCATGTCCTGGTTTAAACCAGGTACTTAAACCACTGCTGCTTATCAGCCAAGACGGAGCTCCGTGTAACCACAGCTGGTGTCCTCGGGGACACTATGAGAGCTTCACGTTTCATTCAACAACCTAAACGTGGTCTCAATATCTCTCTGTCATTTTATTTCTCTCTTGTTTTGTTCCAGCAAAGGAATGTTGGATTTAAAATTTAAATGACAACTATCTCAACATAACCAGTCTGATGAGAAGATTAGAAAAAGTAAATAACCGACATATACTCAGACCATCGTCTCTAAATTCTTTTCTCTGCAGCGAACCACACGCACAATATTTACAGAACTTATCAACTGTAACGTTAAGACTGCTCACAGAAACTTTAAAAACAAATATCATTATTCAGCTTGTAAAAGGGCTGTGTCTTACCTGGAGGGCAGAGGAGTTTTTCAACTGGGTGAGACGTGAGAGCAGGAAACAGTTTTACCTTTTAACACCGTGAAAAACATCCGGTTCGGTTTTAGCTGGGCTGAGAGCCCAAACCAAGACTTTCCTCAGGGAATAATGTTGTCCTCTGTATCATTTATTCTAATCAAATTGAATTAATATTGGGGGGAAAACTGAATGTCAGAAATCAAACGATATTTTTCTAAATAACTCTACACTCAACGTTAATATTATCAGCCAATCACACGGCAGCATGCAGATTTATGGTTGTTGTTCTAAGTATTTACTGGGATTTTCACACTCAACCATCTCTAGGATTTACATAGAATGGTCTGAAGAAGAGAAAAAATCCAGGATCAAAATGTCTTGATGTCACAGCCTGTAACACGGGAAGCATTGATTCATCTCTGGATAGAATAATTAATATTGTCAAACAATGCAGACAACATGATGCGGTGAGAACTACCTTAGATAATTCCCTAAAACAGCATGCACTCAATTAAATAATTCATGCATCAGAGGGATAAAACCAGGTCATTTTCACTTGTAAAATCTGAACAAACAAAGTAAAGTTATTACTTAAACTCAGTAAAGAGATGGTGCAGTTATCAGGTTAATGGCTGAACGTTGCTGTGCGTGCCAGACCCAGACAGAATGAGAGGTGGAGTTTACTGCTGAGGGAGAAATAAGGTTGTTTTGTTCAGCTTTAGAAATGTGGTCAAACCATTTCCTGTAAAACAGGGAAGTCAGGACAGACGAGACATGGACCATAAATTGTTGTCACGGATCAGATATTTGAAGTGTCATCAGGATTATGTCGTTTAAAGAAGTAGCCTTCGTTGTTGTGTTTATTATGAAACAGTATCTGGTGCATCAAACTAAAACAGCATGAGATGGCGTCTCTATGCTAGTCCATGCTCATCTCATAGCCATTTTATACAATAGAATAAAAGGTCATTTTAAATCCATTCCCCTTCCCAGTTCTTCAGGTCAGTAAACCAGATGTTAGATGTGCTGAGGACATGTTGGAAGTTCGGGGTGACCGAGCTTTTCCTCAGTGGTGGAACTTACTGCATGTTAGACTGACCTCCATTTTTATCTCTACTAAAACCTCTTCTCATTGGCTTATGACAAAACTTCAGAGTTGATGTTATTTTGATTTTATTTGACTTTAGTATGATCTTATTTTTTCTTACTTTACATTGTTTATTGGGTTTTATGGTTTTATTTTTTTATGCCTTTTAAACATTTTATGTTTTTTCAACTGTTAAAGAACTTTAGTAATTTTCTCAGTGACGAGCCCCCTATCGACGACTAATCCAGCATCCATCTTGAATCCTACCTGCACTATGAACTCTTTCCAGCTAGTTTGCAGTTTTCAGGTTGGAAAATTACAGAGTTTATCTTTAATCATTCTGATTAGTATCTGTTGTTTTAAAAGTACTTTATAAATAAAGTCCATTTGGCTTGCTGTTTTTTATGTCTTCTTATTTATTTTATGTCTTATTCTATTGTTTTTGTTTTCTACTGTTAAGCAAGGTTTACTTACTTTACTATGTTTCATGTCTAATCCCAACTTATTGTCATGTTTCCTTCAGAATGATGGGATTCATTTGGGAACATGTATTATTTCAAAATGACCCTCAGTGCAAATTTAAAACCCATCTAGTGTAAAACAAATAAGAGACATGTCATTGTTTGCTTGTTTCTTATCTGTTTTCCACAGAGAAACTCAGGCATGTCTGACAGTTGTTCTGCTGTTGGACATGTCAACAACCTTTTCAGACTTTTTCATGCTCAGTGCCAGTGTAACCAGGATGTAGAGATACAGAACTCCACCTGACGCCACCCGCATGACTTCCTTAGATTAGCTGATAATCATTGGAATGAAGAAAAGCTGCAACTGCAGCCAAATGTTTGATGGCATTTATAATAAATATGGAAAACCCTGTGAAATAAGACTAGTGCATTAATTTGAATTCTGCATCCAGTTTTATCCAGATCTTTCACTTCTTACAATTAATACTTTTCAAATACAGATTTCAGAGATAACTTTATGTTCCTTGTAACTCTCAATGTTCCCAAAGTGTTAAAACTCTGCTTCCTTAATAGCAGTAAACAGCTGTGAGCATCTTTGTCTGTCCAGAAGGACAAGAATGAACCTCAATAACTATATTATAAGTATGAGCAGATCAGACAGATTTCCTATGGGAACATATGTAGATTTCTCCCAGTAGATCAGTAAATTCACATCACTAACTTTATATTATACAGGGGTGTCATTTCTGAAGGTGTTGATATTTCCTCTGTTGTGGTCGATGACTTGGCCATGAAACCTGCTCTGTATCTGTTAATTGATCTAGATTTAGATTATTCTAATTTAGTTGTTTTATATCTTTTACCTTTTTGCATACTATTTTAATTATGTCTTGATATGATTTAATTGTTGCACTGTTCATATTTCCTTCATATTCTTTTAGTTCAGTTCAGACTTTGTCCCAAATAGGCGACTTGTGCAGCTTTCCCACAACAGTGTTTTACATCTATCATGTAAAACACACTGAACAGGTTTTATGTATGAAATGTGCTGTATAAATAAACTTGCCCTGCCTTGCTTGGTTCACCTTCTGTCCTCAGGCGTGGTTCCAGAATAAGAAAAACATGCAATAATACAGCCATCAATCAAAAAGCCAAGTCTAGATTCTGTACTGTCCAAAGGTGATCAAACTTCATGTATCAGAAAGAACTGAATAAAAACTCTTCTGATTCTAACCAGACTTTGTGGATCACACCACCAATCTTCCAGTTGGCTAAACGACTACACTTCCTCCTGAGTTACAACCATCCAGTAATATTACATATACCATCTAATAATGTTCGTGTTTTTTTCTCTTGGATAACATTAATTTGGGAATTCATCATATTAGCTTGTCGCTCAAATGACTAAGTCATTTTTGATATTCATGGTCCACATAAGCACATTTGTGAGTGGGAAGAGAGAAAGTTGAGATAATAGTAATGGTTTATGGTGGGTAATGAATGAAGAGAGTAAATATCAGCATCTGACAGTATGAAGCCACTTGGAGACTTTTCATCCTGAACACAAAGTAAAGCTCATGGTTTACTTTAGAAATAAACTTTTCAACTATCTTAGATATCACAGTTGTTTTATTAAAGCAGCATCCATCTCGTCAAATGTTCTACTCACCTCGTATAAAGTAGTGTGCAGAGTTTACGGGTCTAAAAGCCCCACAGTGTAGCAGAAGAATTTATATTTCCCTCCACAGCTTAAATGGTTTTAACTACAATGAATGAAATGAACTAAAGATTATTTCTAACAAGACTTGTGGCCGTTTCTTCATGCATTCTATCATAAGTTCACGGGTAAACGTGGTGGTGGGATGACTTGATATTATTATCATTGATGAAAAGGCGGTCCTGTATATGTTCAAAAACCACTGGTCTAACTTTTCATTGACAGGCTATTTTTTCTGAATTGGCTCATATGGACACAGTTATTATAAACTGGACGAATGTGAATTTGTTTTAATTGGATCATAATGAATCAGCTTGAATTGATTATGTCTGTAAAGTGCCTTGAGATGACGTGTTGTGAATCACCGCTACACAAAATAAAGCTGAATTTAAATGTTTGTTTTTAATACTGTTTATTCATTTACTTATTTTTTCTATTCAGTTTTTTCTTTTATCATTCTTTTATTATATTTCTGCTATTTGCTTTAACAAGTGCTATTGTTCTTTCTCTATAAATTCTTTTGTGAAGCATTTGAAAAGGGTTAAATCACTCCGTATGTTGTAGTGATTATGACACCAGGTAGTTTGATTCCCCAACACCAGAGAACATTTAGCTCAACGCTGTAACTGAGCCTTAAGAGCTAAACATGGTCCAGATTAGACCAAAAAGTGTCTGTTAACTAGTCTGAAACCATAAGAAGATGACTTAGTTCTCAAAGACCAATTAGAAGCTAGAAGCTTTTGTTAAAGTTTAGTTTGTCCAGGAATACAAAGAAGTTTAAGGTTCTGAAATATTTGAAACGTCTGAGATTATTTGATACAACTGAGAAGATCAAACTTGAACTGATAAGGATGATGTGACTGTACAAGCTTCCTTGTTGCTGCATTTTCTGACTCTGGGAATGTAAACTGTAGATTCCACACAGGATCTTGATACGAGAAAAGAACAGGATAAAACCCTGACCCATCGAACCAAATCAGAAGATCTCATTAAAACATACCTTCAGGACACATCTGCTTCTTCCTGTTTAATACACAGAACACTTTCTGTCCGACACAAACACTAATTTAAGGTCATTTAAGGTTCCGCCTTTCGATTGCACAATTAATACGACGACACCATTTGAACCTCGACCTCCAGATTTTATGCACTGTAAACAAAATGAGATCTTATGCATCTAATGGATATATAATGTCTTACATATGTGAAATAAAATGAATACATATCAGTGTTAGTTAGACTTACAGAGGAGTGACCTGGAAGACATTTGCTCCATAGATTAAAATCCCAGCTAAAATCTGTAATTAAATAAACAATCATTTAAAGTTCCGGTTATTTTATTGCACAGATACAGTTTGTTAGAGAAGGACAATATTTTACATTAATGCAATATTATGCTGAAGAAAATCTGAACTGGAAGATTCTGTGTTCAAGTTATAAAACTATTTCCATTTGCAGGGGCAGGAAACATTTTGGGACTCTTCATGTTTCAGAGGATCAAACCAGGATCTTGTTGTTTTTCTAGTCCCGCCCCCTCTCCGGTTGCCAGCAATCACTCATCAGCAAGTTTCTCTTGTTGTTTTTTGATATGCTAGACGCAGCAGACTATAAATGTTGTTCAGCTGTCAACCCTCAGAACACTTGCCTGTCCCTGTTTGTCTGCACTGCACCAGATCAGACTGCCAGAGTGAGTACCATTTTGGAGTAAAATGAAATCATTTTAAGCCCACAAATTTAATCTGAATATAGTATTTATAGTATGATGAAGAATCTGATTCCCTTCAAAATTATTTGTCAAGTTATACGAGAAAAGATGTTATTCGGTGTTATTTAACTTTTGCTCTCTGAAAGTCGTAAATAACTCTTTAAATGGTAAATATGAACGTATTTTACAAGTATAAAGTTTAACTCTAGTCTCATTCATAGTTGAGAATAAAAGGGAAACATGTAAAAACAATGGGAAAGCATTTTTATTTAGTTACACTATATTTAAATGCAGAAATACTAAAGGTTTGCCATCTCCATCTTGTTGTATTCAGATTTATTGTCAGATATGAAAATAAATATAAAACTTAATGACTTTCTCTGTATTTTGACTGTAATGCCTGCTGGCAGAGCCATATATCTATTTATCTTTTTATTTCTTAATTGGTGTATTGTACTTTTGATTGTTTTCAGTTTTGCTCTCTTTAAGAGAAAACATTGATCAAATATTTTTACATGAGACATTTCTATACATCACAATGTGAAAAGTTATTTAATCAAGACAACTATAATAAATGCATCAACACACAGTTTCTTTGTTTTCATCTTCCCTTTTATTTACTTACACACATTATGATTTATTATTGATCAGTCCTTTATTTTAAAAGTATTTCTAACAGGAAGTTTGTTGAATTTTTATTTGTCTCTACAGAATCACTTCTTGTTGAGAAGAGTTGACATCACAGCTCACCATGGCCACGTGAGTAAAACTACAGCTTTTAATGTTTAGATTTAACAAGAAACAAACATGTCATCACTAAATCACACAACTCCAGTTTTGTGACAAAAGCCATTTTCTCAAAACGTTAAACACGAGTCCAAAAATTCAAACTATATTCACAAAACCACAGACTTTTCCATCAAAGTTGCAGGATAGGTGTTTGGGAGAGGCCAAACCAGCACATCCTGATTTTAGGTGTGGGTGACATCACAGATTAGATCTTTAAGTAAAACAAAGTGGAAGATTTTCCTTTTTGTAGTTTTTTTATTTGTATATTTGACTCATGTTGAAGTAATAGATTATAACTGGTATCCTTTTCAGGTAGCATGGTTTGAGTTTGATTAGTTAATTAATGTTTGTATAAGATAAGGTTACTTGGTATATTGATCTTTTGGAAAATGGTATAGTCTAAATCAGGGGTTCCCAAACTTTTTAAGCCACGACCCCCAAGAACAACATACATTGGTGTTCGCAACCCCCCCCTCTCACAACGACTATAATTAATTGTATCATTTCAGTTAGGTCATCCTGCAGGATCCTCTCAATGTCAGGCTTGAAAACTGTCAGTCTTCATAAATAAGGAGGATTAATGTAGATTTATGCATTAATGTGATAAAAATTAAGCTAATTTTAGATTTATCTCTGCATTAATGGTTTTATTTTGACAGCCATGATAAAAAAAATCATTTTTGATAAATGTTGGTTGAATATTTTTCACAATTATCTGGCAACACCATGAAATGATTTTTCGACTCCCATGGGGGTCCAGACCCCCAATTTGGGAACTACTGGTCTAAATCAGAGCAGATGTTTCTAATTGAGTCTAAGAAGTTTGATTTTGGGCTTTCGACTGAAGAGGTGATAAGTGTGGATTTCAGGATTATGGATTAAGGATATAAAAAATAAAATTGTCACCTCAAAGAAGTTTCATGGACTGCTGAGTTTGCCTACTTTCTACCCTTTTTACCCATGAGCCAGACCATCACACCAATAGGAAGAGGAAAAAAATTGTATTGAGCCAAGTTAATTACCTCCAGTGTAATTACATAGCTGGACAGTGCCTTCTTGTATGGGGGACCAGGAGGGTGTCTGAAATAGCAATACAGCATTTTGATGATGAGTAATTAATTTTTACATAAAAACATAGTTTGCTTAATATAATTTCAAATTCAACAAGCAATCAATACAAAAATAAAACCGATTGCAAAGGGTTTGTAATTGCACATTTTAAATTTAGATATGAAAGAGAAATTGCAGATTGAAGAGAGCACTCATGAATTCTGTCTGAAACTCTTCAAATATATATAATTTCTGTATAAACAAGAGGTTTAGAAATAAAGGGAGACTGGATAGATCCATAATTATCTAACTGGCCTGGATCTTGAGAAGGATTTTTAAGAATAGAATAGAAAGCTTTATTGTCATTGCAAAGAAGTACAACAAAATTGGAAAGTAAAGATTATATTATGACAGTAATAAAGTTAGTTTTCAATGTTTCTCTGCACCAACACACCAGACTCAAATAACGAGTCATTGTGCAGAACCGTAGGCTGTTGGATCCATTTAATTTGAGTTAGGTGTGTTGGAGGGACACAATGAAAACCTGCACAACTGCAGCCCTTATAGGACCAAACTGAGTAGCCCTGGCATAGACTGTCAACAGACTCGGATCAATTTTTGAACAGTCTAGTTAGGATGGGGTCTAAAATACAAGTTGATGGATTAGAGCAGGGGTAGGCAACTCCGGTCCTCGAGGCCCGGCATCCTGTAGGTATTAGAAGTTTCCCTGCTGCAACACACCTGACTCAGATTAATTAGCAGTTAGCAGACTTGTGCAGAGCTTGGCATTAATGGGAAACCATGGCCCTCATCCTGCAGGTTTTCCATGCATCCCTGCTCCAACACACCTGATTTAAATTAATGAGCCACTGTGATTGGCTGTTGGATTTATTTGATTTGAATCAGGTGTGTTGGAGCAGGTATGCATGGA
>JBBBVU010058267.1:0-10886 GCA_037177055.1 Atherinosoma microstoma | reverse complement strand
CTGGAGCCTATCCCAGCAAGTATCAGGCGAGAGGCAGGGTACACCCTGGACAGGTCGCCAGTCTGTTGCAGGGCCTACTTTGATATTCTGTTTGCTATTTTTCCTTGTATATCTCACCACTGTGTCTGTTTGCACACGGCCTGTAAGTCTTGACCTTTTATGGGCAATATTTCTGGAGTCCTAACAAAGTAGGGCCAGCTGGCAGGTCCTTTTAACTTAGATTGGCAGTCACTGGTCCAAGAGGAAGGATACAATCAGTTTTGCTGTCATTTACCCGTACAAATACAGTTAGACTTAATTGTGATGATTAACTGCCAGTAATTAACAGTAACCCAGACACATCAGGTTGACCCAGCATTTCTATTTAGTTTAGTCCACAAAATCTTTCTCATTAAACTAAAGCATTTTATTTGTGGATTTTTTTTTTCTCTATACTTCATAACCTTTTTTCCTGTATGTGTGTGTGTGTGTGTGTGTGTGTGTGCTTGTTCTGCAATAGTTGAACGGATGACAGAAAGCCTGTCTGACAGACAGCCAAGCAAATGAAATTGTGGACTCAGAGTGTACAAGAAGTAAGTTATGTTGTCATTTTTTATTAGTTTTGGCTGAAATGAATACCTATTTTGCAGATGTCAAATAAACATTTTCTGACTCCTAAGGGTTCCAGTTACTGAAAACAAAACTCCAGAAAAATCTATGCCTTCTTTGAAGATGAATTTTTGGAGTTCCAAAATGGTCGAAGAGCGTAAACAAGGTAATAATATTTAATGTGAAGGCCTACATCTATATAAACACCCTTATGTGATATTTTACTCCGTTGACTATGTAACAGATATATATTCTTTGTTTTGGACTCTTGTAATTATTAGTAAAGCTTTACCTAATTAATATTTCTGAATGTTAATGATAAAATCATGATTATGACACTTTACTCTCCTTGCCTCCTGTGTTGGCATCACTGGTGTACTCAATTGTAAGTAGCTTTGGACAAGTGTCTGCTAAATGACTGTATAGTATAGAATACAATAGCAAGACAAGATGACCACCTGCAGCTTGTTACAGATGCCCTCAGCTGTCTGATTTGTAAAGGTGTGTAAAACACACAAGTTATAACCATAAGTAACTGTATGTGGTAAAGACATTCAGTACATTTTGAAGTTTTTACATGATCCAAGTACTATATATTTTTGTTTATGTTTAACTAAACCTATACAGGTTTGATGTCAGAGCCAATGTTTTCTACATGATGTCAGTCCCTAGATGCCGGACATGTGTGGGCCAGTGGCTGTTAAACAAATTATGTCTAAAATACAGAGCAGAAGAGTTTGAGTTCAAGGTAAAAAGTTAATGGTGTTTTGGCCAGATAGCAAAATAGCTACTGATGGAAGTATAATTTATTTTCTCATGGAAAATGTTGCCAAATAGCTTAAAACGTTTTATTTTGTTCTTAAAATAAATTAAGTTTGTGATTCCTTGTTCCTTCTGATTTAAGATCACACCAACATATTGCAATAATATAGTGTAATAACTAACGTCATGTTTGAGTTAAGTTGTAGCTCATCAATATTGCACTTATAAGCACAAATTGAATTTTACGAACACGTTGAAAGTACACTGAAGTTACTTGAAAACTGTATATTGCCCTAAAAACAGAGACATGTTTTGAGTGAAATTATATGAAAGATTTTGCACTGTGACAGCTTTTACATTTAAAAAAGAGCTTATTTTGAGAACAATGCTTCAACTCAAATGGATTACAAGCAGGCAGCCAGCAGATGGAGGTATTATTTTTAAATTAGTTAATGTGTCCACACACTGTGAGTCAACCTCAGGGTAATTGCTTCCTTTTTCACAAGGGTTCAGTTTCACCCAGGATTTAAGTTTACTTATCCCTGGGACATCATAATGCTTGCTCCACATACTTGGTTAATTGGCCAGCAGAGGACATTGACAGCAGAGTCTAAAAGTTATCAGTTAACAGTTTTTTATGATCAACCCAAAGTTGGTTCCACATGCCATGGTTCACGAGCATAGATCTGGAATAATAAAATGTTTATATGACTGGACTGAATATAACTAATTCAATGAGAGTATAGATTTAAAAGATAATGCAGGACAGAAAGTTTATGACAGTGATAACGGTAGTTGTGAAAATATTAATCTAAACATCCTCATTAATCTCAAGGTTGTTTTTCACCAGCATGGTCGAATGTCCAACAATTTAGCTGCTGTATTAATCAACAACTAAAACATGATTAACACCAAACATCCCAAGCTTTTCATTTTGGTCTAAATTAATTTTATGACCCATCTATTCTACATGGTAGGGAGTTTTATTTGAATTATGAGCACCCTGGGCTGCTACTTCTGGGGAAATGACAATACAGAGAGCAGACAGTCTCTCAGTCTCAGTCTTTAGTGCAAGTCCAAGTTGAGTTTCCAGTCACTGGAAAAGTGACTTAAGTGCGACTGGAGTCTTTATCTCTGACAAGATGTGATGTGTCACATGACATTTTGCTGTGTTGGCTGGTTGACATTGGAATGGGTTGAAATATGTTGTTAAATTGCTTGGTGCATTGCATTGGTGTGCATTCATGTACTCGCAGTAATTAACCATACACAGTTTAAAAACTTAATTAACTAAACATAGAACAAAATATTGGACAGTTTCTGTGTTGTTCTGGTTTTATAAATGTTTTCAGGTTGGAAAACCTTCCCTATCTGGTAACACTGTTACCTACTGGCTGACAAAGGAAACGTTTTTAAGGCCTTTTCCTGAGGACTAAGAAAATATAAAATAAAACAAACACAATTGAGCGTTATTTATTATTTTTATCATTTGTGATTTGTGGTACAATTTCCTATCAACCACCAAAGAAAATATAAATGAGTACTGTATCTTATTCTTATTCTTAAATACAGTGATTCATTGATCCATGATGTTTAACCTGTTTCACAGAAATATGTTTTATTTCTTTTAATGCTGAATATTCATTGACATTATTTAAAGATAGGACAAATCAGAAAACACTTTTACAATCACTGAATAATAACAGCACAACAAAATTCCCACATTCATCAGCAGAAAGCAAAAACTGTCTGATCCTACAAGTGCACAGTAAATCTAGTGTGGAAATGAACTGCTGTGTTTATCATATGCACATATGGAACAATAAAGATGAGAAATAGACTTCCTTTGTTTTACCTTCACTTGTTAACATCAAACAGTTGAGTACATATCAAACATATCAAATCACAATTACTCATATCTAAAAGAAAACTGTGTGTCTACCAGAGTTAAACATTTCCTCATTAGTATATTAAAACCAGTATAACCATCACCCTGAATTTCTACTCTAAAAATCAGCAGCATAGTTTTTTTTTTTCTAATATGGATTGATTGATGAATCTGAAGCAGTGGTATACAACATATCTATTAAAACTATGATTGTTTTAAAACATGTTCATACTTTTTCATTTTTTCTCCATCTGCAGCCCATAAAAAGCTTCATTATACAGGTCTTGATGTTAAGCCTTGAAAATGTGCTTGTTTAGCCTCTTCTTAGAATTTGAATAAAAAGCAGGATGCGTTGCAGCAGTGCCTCAATGAATACATAATCTTCACCCGTGTCACCTCGCCCCAGTCTCTTTGCCTCTTCCACCTCCCGATACATTTCATCTGTGTAGTGTTTTACCCCATTTGCTGCCACCACGTTGTCGATCATTAGCAGCAGTTGGGTGACCTGGTTTCTGTCGCTGCTGGTGTTGTCAAAGACGTGGAATCTGTTCCCACAGCTTTGGATTACTCGCTGAAGGTCTTGATGGCCTTCACGGACATATTTTTGAATGCTCGTGCCTTTCAGTTCATCACCACGGGTAAAGAGCACAATCATGAACCGGTTGGCTTCTGGACCAAACAGCTCCTGCAGAGCTTCCACAGAGTTTTTCTCCTCCTTGGTGAATCGGCCAATTTGGATCACCAGCAGGAAGACATGGGGACCAGGACAGGAGACTTCAATACATCTGACTATTTCTCTTTTGATGAAGTCTGCAGATTTTTTAGTGTCCAGGATCCCTGGTGTATCAATTACACTAATTACTCTGTTACCCCAGAGTGTCACACCCTTTTCACAGACGTCTGTCACCGACCCTGTAGAAGGACTGGATTTGAATTTGTCTTTTTGTCCCAGAATCGTGTTTCCAACTGCACTTTTTCCCACACCAGTTTTTCCAATCATCACAATTCTTAAATCAGGACCTGTAAGAAAATTCAAAATATCCGTTTAAATTATGTCAAATTATCACTTGTATTCTTTTTGGTATAAAAATCCATCTAAATGTATGTTCATTATTTTATAATGTAAACAAGTTATACGGATGGAAAGAATGAAAGATAAAAATTCTATCTTTAGTCTCACCTGATTGATTCGATCCCATTTTCAACTTTATAGTGTTCACAAAACAGACGACAGAATGAAAGTTACGAAAAATCTAAGCTGAATCCTTAGAATCAGCCTGTTTAAATAGTATAAGTAGCCACGCCACGCCCCCTAAAAGTTTCCTTGTATAACAGGTGTATATTTAATACAGGCAGACATCGGCACAGCCAGTAGTTTCCAGTCAGTCAGTTTCCTGCATTTTGTTGCACAGCATTGAAGAACCATGTCCGTCAGTAAGTTCTAGCATTGAATTTGTGTGATAAGGCTGATGACTGCTAACATTTTCTGTATTTGTGGTACTACAAAATTTCAAAAAGTGAGGGGGTGTTTTTTTTTATTAGCAGGGATTTTTTCTTCTGTTTAATGTTCAGCATGTGAAAAAATAATGCTTTGTTTAATTGTTTTAACAGACAAGAAGACATCAGTCATCATCCTGGGAAATGACCATTGCAATAAAAACCTAATGTCCCATATCACAGGGAAAGATTTGTCTGTCCTATCCAAAAAAGATCACCCAGACTTTCAGATATTTGAAAATAATATGTACGAGTTTACATCTGCACCAGACTTACAAACAGGATGTGAGGAGGTAAGAAAAATATTTTCTGAGAATCCTCATCCTGACTTCTGTTTGATGGCGGTAGAAGAGGGGTTTACCCCAAAAGATGTATGGGGCCAAATTGAAAGACTGCACCAAACAACTGGTAAAAGTACGGAGGAGTTCATAGTTGTGCTGTCTCAAGGACGTTCAACCAATGAATACCCATTTAAATCCTGGACAAAAGAAGAGTTACTCAGGAAACTGGCTGAGCACTTTCATCAGAAGCTAAACAAGAACAGGTAAACATGAACAATTTGTAGATTTACAGTTTCTGAGAGCAAGTAATATTAGATGGTGGGCACTGATACTTTATAATTCTTCAAATTTATATTCTTGAAATGGTAATGTTTTTAATAATTCTGTATATTGTTCTAGCAAAGATCACTGTGTGACCCCAGACCATCTTCTCTGTCACTTACTGTGGTTCTGCTTCTAAATTGTAGCGCTGACAACCTTTCTGAGGAACAGATGCCTCTACAAACTGATGAAGAGGAGATGGGTATAAACTATTTCTGCGGTATCTCAGTTAATTGTGTGTGTGTGTGTGTGTGTGTGTGTGTGCGCGTGCGTGCGTGTGTGCGTGTGTGCGCGTGCGTATGGCCAGTGAAAGGGAATTAATTTATACAGACATTGTAGATTTCATAGAAGCTTACAAAAATCATTTGACCTTTCTGTTCAGGTTGCAGAAAAAACTTCACTGATCCCAAGAAGCGACAAAAAAGTGAGACCTGGGCTAATGAGTTTGAACTTAAAAACATGCATTATAAAATCTTTCAAAAGAATGAAAAGAAAAAAAACTTTAAAATTTGTGTTTTGATGTGTGTGTATTTTTAAATCTCTTCTCTTTGATATAACACATGCATCTTCATCTTCTTAAAGAAAACGAAAACATCAAAACAAAAAAAAAAATATATATATTTCTTTAAATTTTTTTTTTTTTTTTTTTATCTATACAGAAAAGCACACTCCCACCAAGGTGAACCTTGTTCTGTTGGGAATGTCCGGAACTGGAAAGAGTGCAACTGGAAACACAATCCTCGGAAAGAAGCACTTTGTCTCTAAAGTCAGTTCGATGTCCGTCACTACAGAGTGCCAGATGGCAGAAACAGAGATAGGTGGTACACGTGTACGAGTGATTGATACACCAGACATCTTTGATGATGATATTAAATCCACAGTTAGGAAGGAACATGTAGCAACATGTGAAGAGCTCTGTGAGTCAGGACCTCGTGTGTACTTACTTGTGATGCATGTTAGCAGATTTACAGATAGTGAGAGAGATGTACTGAAGAAGTTAGAAGAAGCTTTTGGAAGCAAAGTTAAAGAACAAACTGTCATTGTGTTCACTCGTGGAGATGACCTGCACCGTGCAGGAATGAGCTGTGATGCATTTGTGAAAACATGTGAACGTGACCTGAGGGAAATTGTTGACAAGTGTGGGGGCAGATGTGTTCTGTTTGAGAACAACAACACAAGTTCAGACCGAGTCGCAAAGCTCATGGAGAAAGTAGACGGTGTGTTGAGACAGCAAATATGAGTACATGTTCAAAATCAGAAAAGTGAATTCCTTTGATGACAATAAATTTGCTGATGGTCAATGTTGAAATGTTTTCTCTCCCTTTTCATTTGTAATTTTTCTAATCAGCATTCAAGCAGCAGGTGATGTAATTCAATGATTTGTATTTATGGGTATTTTAAATTGGTCCATGCATCTTGCATTTTTAGTTAATTTAGCTTTGGTTGCTGGGACAATGTTAGATTGTCTGATAAAATGTCTGTTTTGATGAATGCAGATTTCAGACACATTTATTTGAGCACATTGATCCAAGTTCACATAATACATTCACTAAACCAGTTGTATCATATTTTCTCTTTGGCCATTGTTCTGTTGAGTTTATGCCACTTGTATGTAACATTTTTACTGTTCAGTATGAAAATTTGCTGCTGGGAATTAAAGACATGCTAAAAAAAACTTCTGGCACCTTTGCTAAACTCAAACTCTCCTGTTTATATCACTGTTAAATGAAGTTTTGCATGTATGGCTCATATTCCTTTTGAAGATTGCAATAGAATAAATGACCAAATAAATCACTTCAAAATACATCTTGGCTTAACGATGATTTATTGCAGATTATAGATAGATATACTTTATTGATCTCAGTGGAGAAATTCATTTAATCATAGATTTATTAAACTATTAAACTCATAGATTTAAGGTCAAAATTTACAATAAGAAATAATAATCAAGGTGAAAGTGGACAGTTTGTTTGTTTGTTTTTACATGTATAGCTCTTATATCTGAGATTAAGATGCAGCCAGATTTCCAGTTAATAATTGCCAGTCAACAGACAGACTGGTTGCAAATAAAGAGACTCCACAAAAATTGTTGTAGGTTTTAGTTTTTATGTGCACATTCAACAACTGTTACAGTAGTGAAGCCATTCCTGTCCATAGAAAGGCAGATATAGTTTTTCTCACTTGCTAAAACACTGCACACCATTTTCTCAACCAAACTCTTCACAAAGCAAGTTTATTTATATAGAACATTTCATACACAAAGGCAATTCAGTGTGCTTAATGTGGGGGACCCACAGGAATGTTGGTCATGTTGGAGTGAATGGCAGATGAACAACTATGAACGGTTGGCCCCCCCTCCACCCCCTGATTGAAAATATAGTTAATCTTTCCTTAAATAATTCTGAAAATGTGTTTATGGGATTATTTGTTCACTCATTTGTATATTTTACCATCACATTAAATTGTAACCGTATTTTCTAGTAAGTCACTATGAAAATGAGCAGAATCACACAGGCATCTTGGGCAGCTTAGGGGTCCCTGAAGCTAAGAAACATGCAAGTGTTGTTCAGCAAGATCTTTTAGCCTGCAGTTTACAGCGACAGGCTGACGTGTGTGTTTCTGTTCTATAAATAAAGAAGACAACTTTTTTACACTCATGCACGCTTGGAAATCCTTTTTTGTTCAAGTGTGCAACATTAACATGAATGAGAAACATTTAAAGAAAATTAAGAACAGTTTAAAATAGATTCAAATAAACTATTAAAAACTAAATATTCAAGACTTATTGTATTTACATTGCAAAAAATCACAGTTTAGCTAAAAACACAGGAAAAGAAACATGTTTTTAACCTGGATTTACACTTGGGGGTCGTTTCAGTTTTTTGCAGCTTAACAGCTGAATGCTGCTTCTCCATATTTACTCTAGACTCTGGGTTCTACCAACAGACCGACCAAACAGTCTGACTTGAATTTTACTCTGCTAACATGTTAGTATTCTGGACCCAAACCATTTAGTTATTTGTTGACTAGTTAGCAGCACTAATACACAAATCAAATCTATTCTGTAGTGAACTGGAGGCTGGTAGACTTCAAAACTGGGGTCATGCGCTATCTCTTTGTTTCTATTAAAAGTCTGGCAACAGCATTTTAAATAAGCTAAAGCTGTTTCATGCTGTTTTTGGGAAGTTCTGTTTGAAGACCTTTAAGATAGTCGAGCCTCCTAGATATTAATGCCTGGATAACGTTTTCTTGGTATTTTTCAGACACAAACCCCTTTATTCTGCTGATATATTTTAGCTGATAGAATGATGTTTTTGTAACTACTTTAAACTGGCTACTGAAAGTTAGAACTGATTCCAGCAACATACAGAGATTCCTGACTTGTTCTTTTCTGAGTTTCAAGGTGTTTACCAGTGACTGTAAAAATGTGGACAAACCTTCCGCCACATGACCCGTAGGTTTCTGAGGAGCTGAATTAAGGCTCGTTGGGCCGTTCCCACCATCAACATCTTGGCAGCGTCACGAGTCTATCACTCTTGGAAAAAACACAAAAATGGGCAACGAGGTGGTTCTGAGAGCGGGGGCTGTGAGCGTGGGTACAGATGATTGACACCCATCAAACTCTGAGCTGCCTAGCTACGAGCTAACAAAGCTAACTTGGAGCTAACGAGTGCTAACCAGGTAACAGAGGTAGGGGGGCTAAAGCTAAGGCGCACTGTTAGCCGCCTAAAAACCGCAGCTGTGCTACCATCTGCCTTCTTGCTTTCAGTTATTTGGCACCTGTCGATCAAAAGGAAGCCACTAATAATGAAAAATTTCAAGTTGAAATAACATGTAAACAGATGAGTTATAAAAAAGTTAACTTCCCCCACAGTTGTCATGAAGGTAAACTTGACCTATTAAACCTGAAATTTTTTTTTTGTACCAGGCTGTAAACATGTATTTCTGCTGAGAAGTCGGCCTTTTAACATGGGGGTCTATGGAGGTTGACTACCTTTTGGGAGCCAGCCCCTAGTGGATGAGGGGGGAACTGCAATTTCTGGCACTTCCACATAGGCTTCACATTTCTCCGCCGGAGGTTGCCGCTTGGTGTTTACTGACCTTAAACCACTTCTCCTTGTTACCAGCTGCAGCAAGGGGATGATCATATTTAGTGCCTCCACAGAAATGGGCAGAAAACCTTTACACTGGTGCGCTCTTGCACATATATATTTTTTTCCCTCTCGTGCACAGTGCACCCCTTCACAGATTGTGCCCATGATGCTTTCCTGCATCGCCCATAGCAAAAAAAAAACCATAACATGGCACCTTTCCACAACACTTAATTTGGCCAATATATCACTTATTCTAAAGAAGGACAAACCCTCAGATTGTGGCTTTTTATACAAGCCAATAAGTTTGATCTGGGTTGATTGTCAATTGCTAGCTTAACATGAGGTTGTTGTTCCTGCTCTTGTAAAGCTAGATCAGACAGGTTTGATTAGAAACAGGTTCTCACATTTTAAAGGGGCCCTATGTAAGCTTAAATGTTAAAATTACAGCTTTTTTTACCCTGTAAATGACTATCTGTTTGTGTGATGCTGACATCATCAAAGCTACGTGCCCCGGAACTTGTTCAGACGCTAAAGCTTTTCACCTACTAGTTTCGGTGGTAGAAATATCCCTAAATGTAAGTTGTCAAAGCCAATGTTTAAAATATCTTTTCTGTATTTTTATGCCATAAGGTTCATTTAGTTTATTCTGTGAACTGATATGTTCATTGTTTTTCTTACGCTACCGCATTGTGCTATTATTGTAGCCAACGTGCTAATCAGCTAACTGCTTCGAGAGTGGACTAAAAACGTCTTTCAAGTTTGCACCCTTGGCAAGCGGAGCAAGGTATGCTGTACAAATGTATTATGTGAGGTCATGGATCTAAGATTTAAATGTGTTTATTTTTATATTATTTGTAATTTATGTTATAGTTTTCACGGTGCTTGCGGTTCAAGACATTACTACACACCCAGATATGAACCAATAAATTGCTGCACCTGACAGAAGCTTTCTTCTCCTTTATTTATACCAAGGGTTGTAACATACCCCATACATGCTCCAGCAATGCCGTGATGTGTAGAATGAGCCCTGACCTAATTACTGCGACTGCTGCTATAAGCCTGTACAGCCGCTACAATAGAGGCCCACAGGCCAAGAAAGCCCGATAGGACTCCTTCAGCTTGACGGCATCCCTCACTGCCGGTGTCCACCAACAAGTTCAGGGATTACCGCCTCGACAGGCACGGACTACTTTACGGCCACAGCTCCGGCTGGCCGCCTCATCAATGGAGGCGCGGAACACAGCCCACTCAGACTCAATGTCCCCCGCCTCACCTGGGACATGGTTGAAGCTTCGCCGGAAGTGGGAGTTGAAGCTCCTTCTGACAGGAGACTCAGCCAGCTGCTCCCACCAGACCCTCACTACACGTTTGGGCCTGTCAGGCCTGACCGGCATCCTCCCCCACCATCTGAGCCAACTCACCACCAGGTGGTGATCAGTTGACAGCTCCGCCCCT
>JBBBVU010058266.1:0-10897 GCA_037177055.1 Atherinosoma microstoma | reverse complement strand
ATCTATCTATCTATCTATCTATCTATCTATCTATCTATCTATCTATCTATCTATCTATCTATCTATCTATCTACTCAGTATTTTGCTAGTGGTTTTAATAATAGTTGTGTATATGTAAATGTGTACACATATACATGTTATTATTACAACTATCATTTTCTCTAAATACTTTCATCTTTATCGCTATATTTATTTACTACTTCCATACTTTGTTTTTTGCTATGAGCATTAAGCCTCTATGATAAAGTTGCACTTGTCAGTTGTCTGAGAAGCTCTGTCATATATGTATATGTATTCAATTATTAGACAATTACAGTTGCTCCATCTTCAATAATATTAATAAAGTCCAGATAGTCCTTCCATTTCTTAGTATAAGTCAAACACCGATCCATTATATTGAAAGACATCTGTTCATATGCCGCCACCTTAGCAAGCTCGGTGAACCATTCTGAGTCTTTCCAGTGTCGCATCAGTATTTGTTTTCCAATCATAATAATAATCTGAATAAAATGTGACGATGTACAGTGCATAGTCATTTATGGATCACTCAAGACATAAAGACGAGACACAAATTCAAAGGTGTCTTGAGTCATATTCTTTAAACATCTGTGTATCTTCCTCCAAAAGTTTTGAATTTTGGGGCATCCCCATAGAAGATGTGCCAGTTCCTTTCTGAGTATATTTCCAGCATTTGTCTGAGTCAATGAGCTTGAGTCTATACATTTGTAATGGAGTCCAATAGTAGCGATTTAGAATCTTGAAGTTAATAAGCTTGATCTTTATATCTCTGGACAGTTTGTGGGTATTTACACATATCTTGTTCCAGTCTTCATCTGATAGGGCAACTTCAAGATCTGATGCCCAAAGTAAATTCAAAACATAGGACATAGGGTGTTTCTGTTCAAAAACCAGACCATAATAAAAAGATGCTTCATGTCCTGTTTTTTTTTAACCATTGTAATAACAGGGTTGAGTGTTGAGGTGGGGAATCTTTCCCTAGTACACTGATTAATAAGCTCCGCAGTGGTAGATATTTCCAAAAATTCCTCTTTTGCAGGTTATATTCGGCAGACAATTCTTCAAAAGATTTCGGGACATTCCCTTTATATATGTCTGCAAGTTTTATTATCCCTTTAGCAAACCAGTCCTCCCACATGAAAGAGGGTTTACCTATTTTCAGCTTGGGGTTATTCCATATACAGGATTCTGTATTAAGATATACATTAATATTGAAAATATGAGAGATCTTTTGCCAAACAGTAAAGAGATTTGCTATAATGGGGTGGGACTTAATATTGGGAGTCACCTTAGTTGATAGAGCTTCTATTGGGTTAAGAGGAGAAAACAATCTGGTCTCTATCCCTGTCCAAGGAGGGGCTGATTCGGGTGAAAGTGCCCATTGAGCAATGTGCCTCAGTCAGAAAGCATAATGATATAATCATAATTTAGGAAGACCTAATCCCCGCTTTTAACAGGCATTTGAATTTTAGACAGTTTTATCCTTTCCCTTCCACAAAAATTCTTTGCAAATGTGATCAAATTTATCAAAGTATTTTTTAGGTATTGCAATTGGTAAGCATTGCAGTAAATAATTTAGTTTTGGAACACAGTTCATCTTAAGCACATTAATTTTCCCCCATAGTGAAAGGATAATGATGCCCATCTTTGTGTATCTAAAGTAATCTTTTTTAAGGTTGGGTCAAATTTTTTTTCTATTATTTTCCCGATCTTGGGAGGAAACAGAATTCTCAGATATCTTATACCTTCTGCAGGCCACCGAACCAAGCCGGCTTGAAATAAGGTTTTTGGACAGAATGAAGTTAGTGGTAAAGCTTCTGATTTAGACCAGTTGACTTTGTATCCTGATCATTTTTAAAAGAATTCTATGGTCTCCAACTGTGCTGGTATAGATCGAATGGGGTCTGATGTGATCAATAGAATATTGTCAGCGCACAGGATAAGTTTGTGAGCATATTCTCCAATTTTGATACCTCTAATATTAGCATTGTTGCGAATAGCCGTAGTTAGAGGTTCATGGGCAAAGCAGAGTCTAAAAAAGGAGGACATAAAAACATTAGTCTGTACCGCAGCTGATGGTTCAGTATACAATATTTTGATCCATTTCAGAAATGTTTCACTGAACCCAAAGGCCTGAAGTGTGTGAAACATGTATCTCCACCCAAGATAATCAAACGCTTTTTCAGCGTCTAAAGATATTACGGCAGTTGAATCGTCTGAGTCTTTAACGTGCCACATAAGATCTATGAGCTGTCAAACGTTGTCTGATGAGTGTCTTTGCTTTACAAAGCCCACTTGGTCTAGATGAATAATTGTACCAAGAATGTTATCGAGGCGCTTGGCAAGTATTTTAGAAAGTATTTGGCAATCTGCTGAAATTAAGCTGATTGGTCGATAGTTCTTACAGTCAGTTGGTTCCTTGTCCTAGCAAGTCCTTGTGTTTTTTCAATATTAATGTAATTATTCCTTGATTTAGTGACAAAGGTAGTTATCCAGTTTCATATGCTTCTGTAAGCATCTTATGATATAATGGTACCAAGTCTTCTGCATAACATTTATAAAATTCAAATGTGAACCCAGTCCTGATGGCAATGACTAAATTGTATCTAATATTTCTTGTTTGGATATAGAAGAATCTAAATAAAGTCTCTGCTTGATTTTGATCTTTGGAAGTATTATATCGTTAACAAAAGTTTGGATTTCCCAATCAGTGGCAATGCTTTCAGGTGTGCAATGACTAACGTAGTAGTCTTTAAATGCACCATTTATATCATGAGTTTTGCTTACCAATGTACCCTCTGCATCCCTGATAGCTTCTATTAATGACTTGGACTCTTTTTGTTGAATATAGTGAGCCAGCAATTTACCTATCGTATCACCAGATTCAAAAGTTAGTTCTAATAGTTTGGTGGAATTTATTTTATTTTTGTATGAGGCCTGTCGAACAATACAGCCTTGAATAAAAGGCTTTCATAGCCTCCTATGCCACTGTAGCAGGAGGTGCTGTGGGTAAATTAGTAAAAGTATAGTTGAATTTGTGCTCCGAGTTCTTCCTTAAACTTTACAATCTTTCAGTAGTGAGGAGTTCAGACGCCAAATGCAAGTTCTTACTGTTTCATAATGGGTGGTCAATATTAATCTTACAATGGCATGATCTGAGATTAGAATGTTGTCTATACAGGGGTCAACCGTTAAGGATAATAACTGACGGAATAAGAAAGAAATCAAACCTAGAACAAGCCTGGTGCGCCCCTGAATAAAAAGTATAATCCCTTTCTGTAGGATGTCTAATCCTCCAAACATCTGCAAGACCAAGTGAACAACAAATCCTTTTAACTATTTGAGCAGAGCCTGTTAATCTGTTCCAAGTGGCTGTGATACAGTCCAGAATATTGTCTAGAACAATATTGAAGTCTCCACCAAGAATTATAGGATATTGTCCTAACATATTGATTGCAGGGGTGCCAACTTTTCAAAATGTCTTGGAGTGAGATTTAGTGGAGCCAACCAAAATTTTGCCGCATATATTGCAGCATATTTTTGTGATAGTCTATGTGCCAATGGATTGCACTAATAAGCTTTCAGAGATCTCTTATTTGAAATCAATGATAAACAACAATGAACACTGTTGAACAAAGGCCTACTAGCCATACATTATGATACTGGTATTTGTTTGGTATGCCAGTCATCAGAGAATTCAGCCTCCATCCTGAGAAGGTAAACCATAAATTAAATTCAATTGAAGAAAGAATTAAAAAATGCAAGAAAATGGACATGGAAAAGGGGATTACCTTTGTAAATGTATGGAATGGAAAGGTATTTCTAACTAAATTTATGAATTGTTACTTTTTTCTCCTTTTTAGAAATAGCATTTTAAAATACATTTACATATCACAGTATTTAATAATGAATCAATAATTCCTCTTTAATATTTGAATCTAAAATGTGTCATTTCAAAACATGTTGCAATTTAATTTGTTTTTCTATTAATTGTTGAACTTGAAATCATATTAAACTATATATACTTTAATTTATCAATTAATTACAAATCATTAAAATCCTGTATTGCTATTTCAATAACCCTCATGATCCTCTTAGGTTTTCAGACCCATGTGGAAAGAAAAGAATACTGTCATCATGATAATCTGCATTATTTATACTATGAGGCTAAAACAAGTATTTAGAAGTCCCAGCAGCAGATCACCTGCTGCATCACGTGCTGCCTGCAGCAGCCTTTAGAATTCATAGAATAGGTAAAACAAGTCGGCTCAGAACTAAATGGAGTTTTTACTCCATTGAAACTTATTGGACTTTACAGATCAGTGGGAGACAACTTGTCTGTTATATCAGCTGATCACTCTGATCTATCAGCTGCTGTGTGAAATCATCCTGCTAACAGAGAATTGGTGTAGCTAGCAGATTATTTTTCATATTAAATAGGATAATTTCCTTTAGTCCACGCAGTAAAAACTTATAACAGAGACCTGACCTGAATGTTAGAACTGAAAGGGACAATGTGGTTCTTTCAGGAAAGCGCTGATTTAACCGAGAACACGTTGATGAGGTGTGGATGAGCTGCAGGGGATTTTAGCCTTACGGTAATTTCTGTTGATCTGGTAGTTCTCGTGTGGAAGAAGGCGGTGCCAGCTGAGGGTGATATTGTGCTCTGATTGGTTGAGCATCTCCATACTTATGAGAGAGCCAGCAGGTTGGCATGCGCTAATCATCTGTGGTCTGTGGCGCTACGGCCAGGTTGAATTAAATTATTTATTTATTTGACTGAGCTCCTAAATAGCCCAGGTCCAAGGTGGCAGAGCTCATGCCTGAAGTGGGGGCTCTGGCCCACTTTAGCCCTGATTATAATATTCCTTTGATAATGCTGTCTGCACAGGGTAACTTATGGTGTGTTCTATTGAACATGGTGTAGCGGACATGGGAGCTCCGCTCAACGTAATCCCAAGGTTGAGTGCTCCTAGTGCTGGAAATCAGGATGCATAATATTGCAATGCTAAGTTTTTAGCATGTAACACTAACCCTACCATTAGCATACAAGGTAACAAAGGTTCCTGGCTATGCTATGCTTTATTTATTTATTAGCGCAAGCTGTTGTACTCTTATATCGTCATGGCTGTGATTAGTTCGTAGGCACAAGGCCGTAGGCCGAGTACCGATTTCGGGTGATTGCTGACTCATCAGGCCATATTTACACATTTATAGATTTCTAACAGTAAACTAATATTCTCAACACAAACCACTGTGTTGCCTTGGACGATGAAGTCGTCGTCTTGACATTGAAAATATAATACAATTATAAGTGAAATAATCTAATCTAACTTAATTGATTTTATAGTTTGTGCATCTAACTCCGAGGTCGGACCGAGTGCAGTGCAAGTAAACAAAGACCAATGCAGTCGAAGCGGCCCATGCGCATGCACCACATTGGAGTCACATCCACTTGTCGCCAGAGGGGGCAGACTTCTGGAAAAAAAGCTAAAACTTGCGCTTTGCTCCTTTGAGCGGGAAAAGTGTCAGTGTTTAAAACCTTAACCAAACTTTAAAAAATAAATAAAAATCCTGGTATGTATTTCAGCGTGAGAAATTGGAGGTGTGGCGAGAGAGCGTGTGAAACCACTTAAATGCGTGAGTCTCACGGCCAATGCGTATGAGTTGGCAGGTATGCTTAAAGCCCTTCACCCGCTTGCTCGCGGATGGTGCGTATTTTGAAAGAAATATCCCGTGGACATAAACCACGGTGATGCGCGGCAGGTCTTGAAGACAGTGGGTATAAAATGCTATTTTGTGTTGTGACAGTTGCAGCGGAAAGTGACCGGAAGTAATGCAGCTGGCTTATAGTAACCCGGAAAGTGACTGTGCATAAACTAATGACTGTAAAAGATATGGACGAACCTTAAAACCACGTTACCTGTAGTAGGTTTCTGAAGAGCTGAAAAGAAGCTCATTGGGAAGTTCCTACCTTCTCCATCTTGGCACCATCACGAGTCTCGTGACTCCCAGAAAACCCAAAATCGGGCGAAGAGGAGGCGCTGAGAGGGGAGCTGTGAGCGTGGGGAGGGTTGATTGACACCAATCTAACTCTGAGCCGCCCAAAGCTACGAGCCAACAAAGCTAACCTGGAGCTAATGGGAGCTAACCAGCTAACGGAAGTAGGCGAGCTAAAGCTAAGGTGCGCTGTTAGCTGGCTAAAAACTGCGGTTTTGCCACCCTGTGCCTCATTTTTCTGGATATCTGGCACCTGTCAATCAAAAGGACATTACCCTAATTATGAAGAATTTTAAGATTAAACAAGCAGCTGTGGAGGCCCTGGCACCTCTGGCGCCGCTTGGCCTATTGCACCGCCGCGTCTACAAGTAATTTCCCAGCCATAGCACTGTCACCCTCACTAGCAGTGCCGTCATGCAGGAGAGTTCAGTAATACCTGTATACTCCCTCTGCCAGAGTCAATGCAGGACTTCAGTTACTGTAAAAACCATCAAAGTCTATTTGGAATCATGTCTGAGTGATGAGAGTTAATATAATAACGTTTTTCTGACAAATGCAGGTCATTTTGACCTGAAAGTGCGTCACTTCCTCTTTCTAGGGGGCTTGGCTAAAGTCGTGACGTCAACTGGACATGTGGTTGTGGTCAGCATGGAAGTGGACTGACCCATGTTCAGTTTGGTGCAGATCGGGTGTTGTATGTAGGACATACAAGGAATTGTGCTTGATGGCGAAACATCAAAGTTCCAGCGGACGTCATTGTCGAACGCCAACTCCTTTGAGAAAGGTTTTGATAACATTTGATCACACATGCCTTGAGAGTGTTCACACCGATTTTGAGATCCGTACGATAAAATCTCTAGGAGGAGTTCGATCAAATACATGGACAAGAAAAGGGCCAAAATGACCCCGAAAATGACATATTTTTCAAGATGGCCGACTTCCTGTTCAATTTCGGTTATTGGTCCAAGAGGTTTTTTTGTAGGTCCTGATATGTTCCAACTACATGCCGAATTTCATTCATGTTGGTCAATGTGGTGGGCGGGGATAATAGATTTAATCATTGTTGGGGGCGCTATTGAGCCATTTTGTGGATTTCCCAGGATTTTCTCATGTCACCCACTTCAGGCCATGAATCTCATCATACCTGCCAGTTTTGGTTCAGATAAAACATTTCCTGGGCCAGTTACAGGTACTTCCTGTTTCATGGTGTCAGAGCGATATTCGCCATGGTTACGTTTGGCGTAGGTACCTCAGCTTTTCATTGTGGCATCTTGTGGCATGTTTGACATGTTGTGAAGCAGTTTCAACAGTTTTGGGTTAATTCCTGAGGAGCAGGAATTCCTGTTGGAACTGGGCGGGGCTTATATCAAAACCGGAAGTGACAGCCATTTTCTATTCAGGGCTGGACACTGATCAATACCTGCTAGTTTGATGGTGATCGGATAAAGTCTGAGGGATTTATGATGTCACGGCGGCATATCGAAGATCGCCATGACGCCACGGTCTCCACCTGCAGCGTAGAGCAACAGTTCTCACTGGATATCTTCACCATCTTGTTTTCTGTCCTCTCACCCAAATTTGACCATCTTGTCTAAAAAAGGTCAGCGTTATGGGGGTTTGAGTAAAAACATGAACAGTCTCGGGACTCAAAAAATACAACATTTTTCAGATTCGTCTGGGGGGGTACGTAAAATTTGGTGAGTTTTCGGGCATGTTTAGGCCCCCAAAAAAGCAATTCATTGGGGAGGAGAAAAATAATAATTAACGCTAGGATTACAATAAGCCTTTGCACCGCCTTCGGTGCTCGGGCCTAATAACATCTAAACCGATGTGTTAGAATTTTTTTCACTCCCCCCACAGTTGTCATGAAGGTAAACTTGACCTATTAAACTTAAAATGGTTTTTTGAACCAGGCTGTAAACATGTTTAATTCTGCCGGAAAGTTGGCCTTTTTAACATGGGAGTCTATGGGGATCTGCTCTGTTTTGTAGCCAGCACCTAGTGGATGAGGGGGGAACTGCAATTTCTGGCACTTCCGCATAGGCTTCATATTTCTAAGCCTGAGGTTGCCGCTTGGCATAAACCCAATTGTGCAACAGGCACATGCAGAGGGGGGAGCTAAAGGGGCCGGAGCACCGGCCCCTTTTGCCCCTTGACCCCAAAGTTCCCTTTTCTTAATGGCTTTTTCTCTGAGCTACTTCCTGTGACCTTTCCAAGTACAATTATTGAATTATAACTGATTGTTATTGGTAATTTATAATAAATGAGTTACCACCACCCATTCCTTCATATGTCAATGCATGACCCTTCACCTACATTCTGCCGTGACATGCAAAGCTGCCGAGCCAGGAATGCTGAAGCGCCTGACGTAACAAACCCTGTGCAGTAGGTGGCAGTATGCACCTGTTTACTTGTTTTCGATCAGCTATTAAGAAAAAGAAGGCAAGGTAAACTGCAGCAGAGCGGACCAGAGATCAGAAATTGCCAGAGGTTGTCAGAACAGCCAAATCAGTTAGAGAAGTCAAAGAATCAGTAAATGTTTTTAAAAATGAATGAAGTGTATGTTGATTCATGTTTTATATGTTTACATAAGAACTGCTAAATGAGGGCGAAAACTATGATATGCCCGTTTTTCTTACTTTTCTGACTTGGGTGCCCCACTTAATAATTACTAGTGGATGCATTTGTCATGTAGCCAGCATGCTCGTCAGTGCATTAATGAATTGACACCGTTAGCACCCGTGCTACACAATGTATGTGTTTGTCACTGATGGGGCAACCAGTGTTAAAATAAACAACGTTACTTTTTTAGTAACAGGTAATCTAACCAATTACTCTTTCCATCGTTACAACACTGTCACCGTTACTGAATATAGTAACGCGGCGTTACTACAGCCTAATCCAGCACACTGTCATCTGACCGGGGATTCTACAGAGAGATATAATCATATAGCCAAAGTGATGATGATTGACTGGTGAATAAAATGTCATGGCAGCTGAACACGCGCACGCACACATCCACACACATAAACAGCCAAGAGACACATGTGGCAACAGTGAGTCAAAGGAAGAGTTTTAAACTGGAATAACAGACATCACTTTTCCCCCAGAAATAAAAGACAATAATGTGAAGAGAAACATTCATTATGGCCAGAAACAAAGAAGCAATTACAATCATGTGAAGCAGTTCTCCTGAGGAGGAGACAGACACAGGACATTCAACAGCCCGAGATTAGATTATTTTTCTGTTATTCCACTAATTTTCCATTTCATTCATTAGATCCAATACTCAGTTTTATTATGAATAAATGAATGATCATGTGAATTTCAAGTTCTATTAAAGGGAAAATATTTTAAACATTTTCAAAAAGTAATGTAATAATTACTTTCCTTTGTTATTTGTTAGGCTATTTTTAAAATGTAACTCTGTTACTAACTCAGCTCATTTTTTAGGAAAAGTAACTATAATTATTTACATTTTAAAAGTAATAGGCTCAACACTGGTGTTTACATTTCATCAATTCATTTTATGTTAATAGTCATAATTTATTTTTTTTAGTGCAGGGGCATATTCAGCAAAAAAAAAGAAAGAGCTGCATGAGGCAGATAGTTAAAAGATGTTTGATAGGTACCAGCAACACACACAAAAGTTTGAATCCTAATGTAGTGTCGGGCTTAATAAGCTACTTTCTAGAAAAGTTAGCAGGCTTTGCATGTTGCCATGGGAACATGCATGTACCACTAAGGTAATATCTCTCCCCGGTTCTTTGTGTTGTCTGTAGTTTCATGTTGGAGTTTGCTGCTACGGTTGTGTTCTGGATGGGCCAGGAGTATCTTCACCTCTGCAGTCTACACTGTGAGTAAAGCAAACCAGTAACCAGGCTGCTTCATATATTAGTAGGGGCTTTATTAAAGTACACTTAAGAAATTAAAATTTTGAGCTCTAATGGTTAGATTTTTTATCCAGATTTCTCTTTAACTTTTCCCTGCCATGACCATTCCCATTCTTTCCTGCTCTTCAATTTGCATCTGGTTTGTAATTGTGATGCACGTCAAAATCAAATACTGTAACTTGACCAGATTCCTGTCTCTGCCTCTCACACAGTCTTTTGAAATCAGGTTTCATGTGGCCCTTTTTTAACTTTGAGCACCTGCCCCTTTAGAGGTCTCTGCATGGCCCCTGCAATGCAGTTATGAACATGTGGATTTATACTTTGCAGTATATTTGAAATAGGAAGACTAGTTAGTTATAAACATTTTCAGCAGAAGATGCATACGACACAAACGGTTGTACTTTAGTACTTTTCAAACATTTAAATGCAAAAAATTTAGGCTGTATTTATCCTTTAATGCATTTGTCTAACACTGTGTTAAACAAAATATTTTTTACTTAAGCTGACATCCATTAGAACTTTTTTTTTTACTTACTGAAAACGGATTGTATATTATGTTGAAGACATTAACCCACATCTGCCACCACATCATTGCATGTTTAATTAATTCAGTTCTACTTACGCAGTGCCAGATTACAGTATGGATTTAGACATCTCGAGGCAAGCAGTAAGGTTGAGACCTTGCAATATATTACATGTTGGGGTTTCCAGCCTTCCAGCAAAACCATTCCCTAGAAACCTTTTCTTCCTTTTTTTTCCTGTGGAAAAGGTTTCATTGGTCAATATGCTTCTATGCAGTATGAAACAAAAGTAAATCAAAATTAAATGAAATTAAAAATACTTTATTTATCCGTCTTAGAGGGAAATTATTGTTGTAGCAGAGTTTTTGTTTTTGTTTTTTTTTAAAATAATAATAATAATGATGATACAAACAATTAAATTGAAGACGAAGATAGGGCCTTGTTCCGGAGGGTGATGGCTGCTGG
>JBBBVU010058265.1:0-10898 GCA_037177055.1 Atherinosoma microstoma | reverse complement strand
GTACATGGACCAGAACTGTCCTAGACCCCCGTACATGGACCAGAACTGACCTAGACCCCCGTACATGGACCAGAACTTTCCTAGACCCCGTACATGGACCAGAACTGTCCTCTAGACCCCAGTACATGGACCAGAACTGTCCTAGACCCCCGTACATGGACCAGAACTGACCTAGACCCCCGTACATGGACCAGAACTGACCTAGACCCCCGTACATGGACCAGAACTGACCTCTAGACCCCAGTACATGGACCAGAACTGTCCTAGACCCCCGTACATGGACCAGAACTGACCTAGACCCCGGTACATGGACCAGAACTGACCTAGACCCCATACATGGACCAGAACTGACCTAGACCCCTGTACATGGACCAGAACTGACCTAGACCCCCGTACATGGACCAGAACTGGTCTCCTAAACCCTGTGGATCACACTTCCATACAGAGATTTCTTCTCTTTTCTTTCCTGGTAATAATGGGTCAATACATCTTTTACTGACACTCTCTGTTATCATGTTTAATGATTTCTTGTCTTATTTTAAGTGGATTTTTAATGTTCGGTATGTAAAATCTTCATGAATCTACGTCCTTCTGTGTTTCTCTCTCCACGAGGACCTCTTGGCCGGGTCACGTTTGCTCATGAGATCAGGTTTTAAACATTTACCCGGTAACATAAAGGCGATAAACCCAAACAGAGGGATGAAGATAACCCGCCTCTGGCAGCTGGAGGTTCCTCTCCCATGTTTCTGGGCCACAGCTGAAGGTTTCTGGGTCACGTCGCTTCGAATAAACACCGTCTGATTCTCCTGTTTCACATCAGATGAGTCCTGGACCTGTTCCAGATGAGTCCTGGACCTGATCCGGACCCAGAGAACTTCCACATGAGCTGAAGGAGTTTACGGTAACGGACTTCATGTTCCCCCCGTCTGACCTGAGGACCGAAGATTAAACCCGAAGCTCACCATGAGCGAACGGCATCGAAGACACGAGTGTCAGGAAAACAAGAGCCAGGTGAGTTTGTTTCATTCTTTACAGTAAAAATAAAAACATAAGTTTTTATCTCATTAGAGAATAAAAAGCTGCAGAAATGAGATTTATAGACATGAAAATGTTTAAACTTAAAGAGAGAATAAAAAACGTAGAAAGGTTAAAGACTGAGAGGAGTTCTTGTCACAGACTGAGTCTCTGTGTGAATCAGGGAGGAAACAAATTAGATTTTGGAAAAGGAACCAAACTGAGAGTTGAAGCAGGTGAGATTTCTTCCTTCGTTTCATATTTTTGTTCATATTTTAGTTTATTTATACGTCTTAATGAAGCAAGCAGATCTAAAACTCTTAGAAATACTGACGAGGAACCAAAGATTTTATAGTTTAAAACAAATAAAAGGATGAAAATATATTTAAAGTGAAACAGAATGAATTCACAGTAAAATACTGAAGATAAGTCGGTAAAGTTTGAACATCTAGTTTATTTATTTAGGTTTGTTTAAATCAAGCTGGTGGAAAATCTAGTTTATTAAATATAAAGATGAAGATCAACATAAATAAATATATATATATATATATATATACACACATATATATATATATGTATTATATATATTTAGGATAAGCCGGAGGATAAAAGAAGCTGTGAGGAGTTTTTGTCTCAGACTGAGTCTCGGTGTGACTCAGGGAGGAAACTACAGACTTTTCTTTGGAAAAGGAACTAAACTAAAAGTTGAATCAGGTGAGAATTTCTCTTAAAAACCTTTTATTTCTTCTTTTATTCACATTTCTTTCTTCATCTTTATGGACGAAAACGGAGCCAAACAAACAAATATGGGGAGATTTTAACGTGAAATAAATACATTTCTGGGTTTTAAACAGCAGAAAATCTCCAGAGAAGCAATAAAATGTTCAGAGACGTTAAAGTAAAATAAAACTCTGACATGAAATAAATAGATTGAGTAGTTTTTTGTCCCAGACGGGATCACAGTGGGAGGAATCGAGGACTGAAAACGTCCTTCGGCTCCGGAACGAAACTCACCGTCCAGACCGGTGAGGGTTTATTTCTAACTTTTACATATTTTATTTTTTTAAAAAGTCTCTTTTTGGCTTCGACTTTTTCTGGAACAGAAACCAGTTTCCTGTTTTAACTGGTCAGACTTAAATTCGGACTAAAGACGGGAAATAAAAAATAAAAACAAGCTTCAGAAAACGACTTTAAATAGAAAAGAAAACAACGTGACGTTGGAATCAGCTGATTGTTATCCAGCTTTCACTTTTTTATTTATTATTACTTCTGAATTTATGACGTAATCATGAAATAAAATCACATCAGAAAGTTTAAAACAGTAAAAAAAAAATCATCATCAGCAGATTAAAATCTGAATTATTTACAGTTCGAAAGCATTTATAAAGTTAAATAACCAGAAATAAAAGAGCAGAACTATCAGAAAATGTTAAATCAGGTTGTAAAAATGTGTAAAACATGGAGAGTTAAATTAAAAAAGTTAAAAAATAAACAAAAGTGATCAAATGTTTAACTTATGAGCCAAAATTCCAGCAGAAATTTCTGCTAATTTTCCATAAAAGTGCGTGAGGTTTGCGTGTGAGTGTTGGTGGCTGTGTGAACGGAGCCGGAGACAAACTGGTTTTCGGTGGCGGGACGAAGTTCGTCGTGTCGGCAGGTCAGTGAAGAAATAAAGTTTCCACATTTTAAAAGTTAGTTTTTCTTCCTGGAGAAGTCGATTCGTTTTTTTAAGAATCGTCCCGTGAAGCAGATTTTGGGGTTTTTGTGGAGCTCCGAGTGTGGGTGTGACGGCTCAGGGAGGATACGCCACCACGTTCGGAGAAGGAACCAAAGTCTCCGTTTACCGCCGTGAGTTACGATAAAATACCGTAAAAGATGATTTATTCCCCTTAAAATCCAGATTATTTTAACTTTTAATTATAACAGCAAAATAAAAAAATCAGTAAAAGTTATTTAAAACTTTATTAAACTAAAAGTTTACACAGAAAATGTGAAAAAACTCAAATTATTTTTTTTAATTTAATCCCAAACAAACATAAAACGGAGCCAAAATAACTAAAACTACTCAAAAATGAATTAGTAGTACTCTAAATACTACGCAGGAAATTTATTATTCAGCATATTTTTTTGATGTTTGATTTTAAAAAAGAAAAAAAATTTAATTCCTTAAACATATTAAATTGTTTCTCACACGAACTGGTGAGTTTTTGTTCAGCCGGTCGTCACGGTGTGAGAGGAAACGCAGAAAAACTGATTTTTGGTCGAGGAACTCGACTGATTGTCGACTCAGGTGAGACAGAAACTTTAAAATATCTTATTTTAGAGGGAAATTTGTCTTTATAGCTGAATAAATCTGTTTTTTAGCCACTAATATTCACCTCTGAATGTCCCAAAAAATCCTTTCTGTTCCTTCTATGTAGAGAAATGATAAAAAGTTGTTGAATTCTTTTGGAATATTTGACAAAAACGTTAAAAATAAGAGAAAATAAAGTTGTTTACAGCTAATTCATTGATTATTTTATATCTAAAAATACTGTAAGAAACATTTATTATTATTATTTTTCGTGTCAGAAACACAAAAAACAGACTTTTGGTCGACTCAGGTGAGACAGAAACGTTCAAATATTTTATTTAAAACCAGAAAATGGAAACAACTTATAAAAACTAATAAACCAGCTTTTTTTTATCCACTAATTTTCACCTTCAAACGTCCCAAAAAGTCAGTTTTCTGTTTTTTTTCATGTCAAAGTCGTCGAGTTCTTTGGGAAAATTTTACAGAAATGTAAAATAAAAGAAAATGAGTTTAATTCTGCCAAAAAACTTTAGTTGAAATTGTAAAAAAAAAAAAGATTTAATATAAAATTTTCCAAAGAGGAACAAAGAAGTAAAATGTATGTATAAAATATTTTTCTATCGCTCGTTAAAAAAAAAAAAGTTTTCAGAAACATTAAATTCAACGTTTGATCCTGAAATTTTCACAATAAAACGGATATTTAAACACGTTTAATAAGAGAAATAATGTTCCGGATGAATCTGAGCGTCCACGAACGAACCGGCTCATTATTTCGTGGTTTTTCTGTGGATCTGAATCGTGCAGTTTTTGTCGGGCTGTCGGTCACGGTGTGACGAGAAGTACCGATAAAATCGTCTTCGGTCGAGGAACTCGGCTGATCGTCGACTCGGGTGAGACACAAATCTTTAATTATCATTTATTTACAGGAGAAAAGTTAAATTAAATCTGAACGAGACGAAACTTTCTGGTGTTTGTTGTGGAATTTAAGTCGACATCGACTCAGTTTTTAAGTTAAAGTTTATTTTCCTGAACAGAAACTGAAGGTTTGAGTCACTGATGCTTTAAAAAAAACTTAATTAAAGAAACAAAACGTATTTATTTATTTAATAAAGTAAGAATGAAAATAGAAACTTTTTCACTGAATTAAAAGTCATAAAATAAACTTTTTTTTACCTCCGTTCTTCTATAAATACATGCAGACTTTTTAAAAAGAAATAAAAATGAATGTTAACATTGAAACAACATAAAAAACACGAATAAATCGGCTGATTCTGTGTGAAAAGAAGCGTTTTGGGGACCACGAAGTTTTCGTCGAGCTCCGTGTCGTTGTGTGAATTCTGGTGGAGCGTACGGTAAACTGCTGTTTGGACCCGGCAGCAGGTTGACGGTGCGGAGCCGTAAGTTCACGTTTTTTACTGAAATCTTCGTTAAAACTTTTCGTACTTTTAGACTTTATCGTGTTTTAACGTCACGCTGCTGATTTTATGTTTGTAAAACGTTTTAAAGTTCTAATCCGACAAAAATTAAACAATTTAATCCAAGTAAATTTTTATTTTTTTAACTTCTGTTTATTGTTTTATCTAAAAATCGTGAATTGGAGAATAAAACAAGATGGCGTCTGGATTTACTCGGAACATTGTGAATAGAATAACTTTACGTAACGGAATCGGGATGGAAGGGAAGGTTTTGAGTCGGCTGTCCATCGCTGTGTGACAAGAGAAAACAATAAAATCATCTTCGGTCGCGGAGTTCAGCTGATCGTTGAATCAGGTGAGAAGAAAATAAAGAAATTTAACTTCCGAAGTTCAGATTTTGAAAATTGATCTGCAGACTCGTATCAAGAGTCGGACTAAATATTAGCCCCTTTAGCCTGAATTTATTTACGATTTAAATAATAATAAAAGACTGGAACAAAATAAAGTACAATTTAATATTTAATAAATTAATACATGAATAAAGATTAATAATAAATAAATATTATAGAAATAAATACATCAATAAGATTCAATAAAAGAAAACAAATAAACAAAATAGAATAACTAGATATAAATAAATAAAATAAAGGCTGGAAGGGGTTTGATGTAAATTTGTGACTTCAGGTGTGAAGGATTAACGACAAAAATATATTTATATTCAAATTAAATGTAAATAAATAAATAAAAAGTGACACTTAAACAATGAATAAATATTATTTTGAGCATTAAATCAGATAAACATGTCAGACAGAAATAAATCTTTTTACAGCTCATTTTTTTATTAAGTGTAAAACATGGAATCATTTGGTTTAATTCGTGCAACAATCGCAGAATAAAACCTCCAGAACTACGGAAGCTGAGAGCGGCCACACTTGGAAAATACTTTAACGTTGTTACCTCAAGATGAGAATGATCGTTTTATTGATCTCGACATGATGAATTAAAGATAAATCCCTACGATAATGTCTGCTCTCTGCTTCCGTACAAACTGTTCCGAGAGCGACTTTAAGTCTGTTAAAGTTGGTCGGTGAGGAAATGTTCGTTGTTGTTGTTGTTGCTGGTTTTTGCTGAGGAGTTTCCTGCTGTGTGACAACTGGACAGAAGATGATATTCGCTCGAGGAACTCGACTAACTGTTGAAACAAGTAAGAAAAACTCGTAGATAGAAAAGTCATAGAAAGAAAAGCTTGTAGAAAGAAAAGTTTGTAGAAAAAAAAGATTGTAGAAAGAAAAGCTTGTAGATGGAAAAAGATTGTGGAAAAGTTTGTAGAAAGAGATGATCGTAGAAAGAAAAGTCTGGATGTTTTTCTCAACTTTAAAACTTAATTGAACCTAAAGTCTGAGGCAGGTTTGATGATGATGATGATGATGATCAGAGTGTGTTTTCGTCATGCATCGTGTTGCTGTGTGAAGGGTTCTGGTCTGGATAAAATCCTGTTTGGACCTGGGACCGACCTGACGGTGGAGACCAGTAAGTCTTCTCACGGATCAGTTCCAGCTTCCTTTAACGTAAAGTTTCCTTCTCACCGTTGGGACAAAACCTCCGATTAAAACCCCTGAAACGCTCCATTTAACACGAAATCAGTCCTCGTTGATCCGGTCGGGAGGATTTTCCTGATCCGGATCAATAATTGAAACTGATCGCAGGTCTGTGTTTAATAAGTCGCACGAAGAAACATCTCAGAGTTTAAACGTTTTATCTCCGACTGGAACTTGTCGTAGTTTGATGTGTCGAGGTTTTCGTACAGAGACTCGATGCTGTGTGAAAACCGGAGGCTTGGAGAAAATTCTGTTCGGTTCTGGAACCAGAACGACCGTCGAGTCCGGTGAGTTCACGAAGTTTTTCTAAGTTTAAGACTGAAAAAACTGCAACTTTATTTATAAAAGACTTAAAAAACAACAAATTTGACCAACGTGCAACAAAACGTTAAAATAAAAACAGTAAAAATAAAACATCAAATTAAACGTCCGATAAAATTTTTTACATTATTTCTTGAAAATAAGCAAACGTGAAGATAAAATAAAGTTTCAACTTCATCATCATCATCTTCATCACCAAACTGTGAGTAAATAGTGACGTAAATTCATCAAACTGAGAATTTAACTGGAAACGAAGGAAATTTTGAATTTATAAAAATAGAAAATCAGCTGAAACAGAACGAAGTTTATACGTGAAACACGAGAGATTAATGACGTGAAAACGTTGATTCTGAGTTTTCTGATTTCCACGAGAAACATGTGGAGATAAAATCACGAACATCAGCCGGTTTGTAAACTGAGTTCGTGTCGAGGAGTTCGTTGTTGTGTGAATGCTGGATACAAGATGATGTTTGGAGCCGGAACCAGTTTAACCATCGAACCCAGTAAGTCCTGATATTCATTGTTTAATAACATCCATGCAAAAGAGAAGGTGAAGGAAATATTCTGTTTCTATACGTTTATAGATAAATATAAAAGAAAAAGATGAAGAAAGTTTGATTGAATCTGATGAAAGTAACAGAATTTATGTTAAATATTCGACATTCGTAACGAAACGTTTAAATTCGGATGGCTGAGTTTACGTGATGGAGCTTCGTGTTGTGTGAATGTCGGACAGAAGATCGTGTTTGGAGGAGGAACCAGATTAACTGTTGGAGCCAGTAAGTGAAATTAAAGTAAAAGCAACATTTCTGAGGATCTAAAGCCAAAAAAATCCAGTAAACCCAGAAAGTTACGACTAAATCTAAAATGTTCTCAAGACAAATCACGAGAAAATAAAAAGAAATGAACATTTTTAACGTAACATCGGAAGACAGAAAGAAGATTTTAAAATTTTGTGAGTTAAAAATGAAAAATTTCTGATAAATAGGATGGAAATAAATTAGATTTAAAAGCATTTTATTCAACTGCTGATAGAAAAAAAACCCCAGAAACTAAAGGAGACTTAGATTTAATTCATTTTATTGTTTTATTATAAATATAATTTATTTGAGGAAAAAGATTTGATGAAGTTTGTGTCATGAAGCGTCTTGATGTGTGAACACCAACCAAAGGAAGGTCATATTTGGACGTGGAACCAGTTTAACCATCGAAACCAGTGAGTACGTTTCTTTTTATGGAGCGTTTTTCACTTTTTGTTCTTAATAAACGTCTTAAAGTTTAAGATTTGGACACCAGACGATGAAAAAACTGAATAAATAAACAAAATAGGATCAGAAAAAAACTTAAAGAAACACAGAAATACAGCCAAAATAATAATAATAATAAGTTTCTTATGAAAAATATCAGGAAAGTGAACTCCAAGATGTTTCTGAGAAAACAGAAAATTAACATGTTATATGTTAAAAGATGTTTATAAAGATCAGCTTAGTTAAAAAACATGAAATATTTTGCGTATTTTGGCAAAATTTGTTTTAAAAAGATAAAATAAATTCCAACTTTCTGTTAATTACTTTTAAATTTCATGTAAAATATTTAGTACATAAAATATTTGGTATGTTCAGGTAAAACAAACTAAAAAAAGAAAGAAAATAATTTAATTTAATGTAAAATTAAAAGATTTAGTTGTTATTTTAACTGAATGTCTGTTCCATTGGAGGCCTTAGTTTGTGTTGTGGAGCTTCATGTTGTGTGAATGTTGGAGGTGGAAATAAAATCATCTTCGGACGAGGAACCAGATTAACTACGGAACTCAGTAAGTGCTGAAAGAGATTATTAATATCTTATCAAGAAATGTTTAAACAAAAAGATAGAATATCTAAAAACTAAGTTTTGGTCAGAAATGAACGTGGAGACATGCTAACGTGTCAAATCGGAAATTAACTCTTATTTCTAGTGAAAAAAACTTTATAATAAACATGAATAAATAGAAAGAACAGATTGAAGATTATAAGAAAGTTTTAACTTGAATCAACATTCTTGTATTAAACCAGTTTAACTTGAGTCCGATGATAGAGTTTGTGTCGTTGGACTTCCTGATGTGTGAATACCGGAGGTTTCAGTAAGACGCTGTTTGGACGTGGAGCCGTGTTAGATGTTCAGGCCAGTAAGTAAAGACAGAAATCATTTTATATTCATAATGTTTCATATTTAACACAGACGAGAACCAGGATGAGAGAACTTGTTCTCACGGGAAATATTTGGCGTCTGAAGGGGAAACAGAAAATTCAAAATAAGATTTAAAAAAAAAAAGTAAAATAGAAAGTTTAGTAGTTAGAAGTGAAGAAGTTTGAGTTTAGTTTAAACCAGTTTGAGTTGTGGAGCTTCACTGATCTGGTTTATCTGGTCCGGTTTATCTGATCCGGTCTGAGTCTGACTGGTTCTGCTGTGGTTCTGATCAGCATGATTGGGTTTCTAACCCTCTACTCGGTCTAAAACGATGTGTTCAGGGGAAGCTGGATTTCCCGGCGTCGGTCTAAAACGATGTGTTCAGGGGAAGCTGGATTTCCCGGCGTCGGGACGGTCTTTGAGCCGAGGCTTCGGACTGTGTGACGTACGGAAGCGGCTCCAAGCTGCTCGTTAACGGCGGTGAGTGGATCTCTGCCGGTTCTTTACGGATCAATAAACATCGTCAACGTGAAACCCTTCGAACTTTTCCATCGGTGGATTCATTCATATTGAAATATATTACGTTTTAATATAAAACAGCAGCTTTTAACGAGTGAAGAAGGGAAATGTGAGGATGTTCTGACAGGAGTTTGTGTGGTGGAGCTTCGTGTTGTGTGAGTACTGACGGGTTTAAGATCATCTTTGGAAGAGGAACCAGATTAACCATTGATCCCAGTAAGTTCTCATTCTGAGCCGTATTAAATAGAAACAGTTTTTCTAAAACAGGACTAAATATTTCTGACGTAAACAGACCGTTTCCCCGTCTGTAAATATCACAATGACATTTATTCAGAAAGTCATATTTTAGATAAAATTGGTAAAATATTGTTTGCTAACAGAAATTTTTCTGACGTCACAAGTTCTTAAATTAAAATTTTACCTGTAAATGACGATTTAAAACCATTAAAACTCGCAATCTAATGTAGAAAAAAACACGTCAAATGCTTACAAATGTCACAAAATACAAAAATATTAAATCCCACATTTATGTAAAGATACTCGGAAAAACAAAATATTAACTTTAATGTACTTTTAGGTTTTCGTCACTATTTAAACATGAACTTCTTAAATATGATTTTGTAATAAAATAAGCTGGAGTCAAATATTAGATAAATAATGGTTTTAATAAATAATATAAAATAAAGACAAATAAGAGTGAATACAAGCAAATAAATGAATTGTTTAGATAAAAATAAATGGAAAATGTTTGCAAATCTGCTGCATCGGCCGGCAAGAAGTTAAATATGAACATATTGGTGCAAAAATAAATTATAATGTAAAAAGTGAATTTCCTGATTAGATTCTGGTTGAGTCGGTTTGTGTTGAGGAACGTTTCGTGGTGTGAATGATGCAAGTCGACAAAAGATCGTGTTTGGAAGCGGAAGCAGATTAATCGTCTCATCCAGTAAGTTCACGCGTTTCTACGGAGAAACTTTAAAAGTTAATAATATTTACATACTTTACTTATTTAGTACTTTCTGGTCTCATTGGACTCTTTAAAGTACTTCAACACTACGTTCAATGTTCACGTTCCACTCATGTTCATACAGAACCTCTATGGATTTATACTAAACCATCACTCGTACCCTGATGGACACGTCGCGTCTTAAACCAGTAAAACCAGTAAAACCAGTGAAACCAGTATGCAGTTAACATGTGAGATACAGAATCTTTAAAAGTAAAATATGGAACAGATTTACACACAAGACGGGAATTAGACAGAATATTCCTGTTAACGGGAAAATCCTGTAAATAATTCAGTAATTCATTATATCAAAATGTGTTCTTATATATTATATATATACTTTATATTATATTATTATATATATATACTTTATATTATATATTATATATATATACTTTATATTATATATTATATTTACAATATTTAAGTTATTATATGTACTGTATATTACATATGCTATACATTATGTACTATATATATACTTTATTTTATATATTATGTATAATATATTGCATTTACTATACATTATATATGCAATATATTAGATATTATATGTACTGTATATT
>JBBBVU010058264.1:0-10911 GCA_037177055.1 Atherinosoma microstoma | reverse complement strand
ACACACACACACACACACACACACACACACACACACACACACACACACACACACACACACACACACACACAAACCTACCCTACCCCCCTCCCCCTCCCCACCTCCTGGACCCTTCTGGGTCAGAGTTTCATTTACTGCAGAATCACTTTTATCACCATAAAAGTCCCGTACAACTATAAACCAGTTAAACCAAACTGGTTTTATGATCCACGTTAGTCCAGTTCATTAACACCAGTTCATTAAAAGGAAATAAAAAAAGATCTCGATAAGTTTAGTAAGAAAATTCAAAGCTCTTCACATGAAACATGAAAAGCATGACAGCAGGGAGCAGAGGAAGTATTACAGAATATAAAGAGAAACACAAACGTATTTACACGTAAAAACCATCAGAAAACCCAGAGGTGGAAAAAGTACTGAACATTTTTTTATTTAAGTAAAAGTAGCCTTACTTTGCTTGAATTCTACTCAAGTAAAAGTACCAATCTAAAATTCTACTCGAGTAAAAGTAAAAAAGTACTTGATTTAAAATCTAATTTAAGTAAAAGTTACTTATTTACTTTTATTATTGATATGACGGCATGTTTTGCTTAACAAGGAAGGTTTTAATTAAACAATGAATATAAAGATTGGGATGCACAGAGAAAAACACACGATGTTACGCTGAACATCACCGAAGTAGATCGGCTGCAGAGATTGACAATCTGTGGCGTTGCCATGACGACGTTCAGGCTTTTTTTCTCTCCTTTCATTATTTTTTTACTTTGTGGCGGAGGTTTCCGATGTAATGAAGTAAAATTACTTGGGTCGAAATGTACTTGAGTAAAAGTAAAGTTACTTATTTAAAAAACGACTAACCAGATCACAAATTATTCACAAAAACTACTCAGTTACAGTGACTTGAGTAAATGTAATTAGTTACTTTCCACCTCTGGATCCAGTGTTGTTGATGGTTCAATAAGAAGACAAAGACAGCTGTGGGTCGCAACAACACAAACAAAAAGCTATGCTATTAGTCACTAAACGCTAATAGTTGCTAACAGCTAATAGCCGCTAACAGCTAATAGCTGCTAACCCATGGTGTAGTGCAGGGTATACGCTTGTATACAAAGTATACCCACTTATTTTTCAGTCAGCATTGGGTAAACGTCTGTGATGCGCACCATTCCTTTTTATCTGCAAGCCTAATTTTCCATTTTTCTTCTCAAGGATTGCGAAGCCATGACCCAGCCTACTCTGCCTCTACCTGGCTAGTCCTTACTGTCTTCACTGGTAAAATTGGTTAACTTTAAATAAGGTAGGACCGATGAGTCAATCATAGGCAGAGTTGGGCGAATGTCCTTACGAATAAACATCAACTAGCATCTCAGCAAATGATAGCAATGCTACACCAGTGCAGTTAACATTAGCCCAACACCCATGCCCGCTCCGTCCTCCGCCAACTTCAGATGAAGATGTCAAACATGGTGAGTGGGGTCTTGTCATCACTGGGGCCCACATCAACGTGAAATGTTGGGACTTTGGGATCATGTATCAGAAATCATGTGATGAGCAAATACTTCTGATGGATTTTTGGGGTAAACTAATTAGAGCTAAAAGCTGCTAACAGCTATGAGCCGCTAATAGCTGTAACATCAGGCTTACTGACTCACTTACCTCTCTTTCCACACGGTAAACACGAAGAGACGCGTCATCGATCACTGCATTGATTGATCTTCTGACGCGTTCAATGACACTGTAAATGTCACTACCACCTGACTGAACTGATTCTGTAACCACGGTAACAATCTTAAAATGGCAGTTCCATGTAATATGTCCCAGTCTGTTACAATCTGAACTATGTTGACCCATATAAACAATACTAAACTATTATCGTGATTGATTATTGATTAACAGGTCATTAGAGCCTGTCCCACCCACCAATCTACTGGAGCTCAGACATTACACACATCTTTTTTTTATTATAATTACTGTGGTAATTTAATGTTTATTTTATCTATTTGATGTTTGGTGGAATTGTTAATACAAAAGTAGCTATATCTATTTATTAAGATTAAATTTTCTCATCTACCAGTTCTATGATGGGATGTTATGAGACTACTGGTGTTGGGCTACATCTGGAACTCTGAGAGAACTATGAGAACATTAAACTATGTGCTTAGGGCACCCAAATGGCCAGCAGCGACCCTGAGTGGAAGCAGTTTTCCACTCAGGGTGGAGCCATTAATGACATTGTTTTTCTAAATTCCAATGTGAATTGTTTGGAAGAAGCTCCTTAAAGATTCAAAATCAAACCAAAACTGTGGAAAATGTGTTAAAGTTAATGGTTCAATATCAACTTTTACATTAGCAAACATGGTCGGGTGTACCGCAGGGTTCCATTTTAGGACTATGGCGCTTTTCTTACACATTAATAAATTAAACAAAATGTTTTAAATTTGTAAAGGCCAAATGTATGCCGATGATGCTCCAGTATCTTAACTCAACAACAGGATGCAGAATTACTCAGCAAGCTGATGGATGGAGTTTCAGAGCAGCTTAAAATGTTCGTCTGTCCCTGAACTCTACATGAACTTTTCAATGTGTCTTATGATCAGACTCAAAATGCTTTAGGTTTCAATTAATTAAAGGGAAGTTTAAACACTTTTTGAATTTAAATATATGGGTGCAATTTAAAACTTTAGACTCATCTGAAGTCATTAAAACCATATAAACTAATCTCAGTTTATAGCGCATCTTCCAACAGTGACTGAATCAGGTGCGTCATAAAGATGTTGCCTCTTTACATAAAACTGCAAATGGGATCAAATACATTTTGTTGCTAATCTTTGACATATGCAGGTGTCTAAGCACCACCAAAGACCTATCTATCTAATATTTATTTTATGGAAAATAATTAAGTTTTTGTGCTTTTTTGTTATGAATGAGGCAGTACTTCAGATATTCAAACTGGCCTTTAAAGGGTTAAAATCCTGAAAATGATTGAAAGTTTGGAATTTTTGAGCAGGATGAAAGTTGTTTAAGTGATTTATGAAAAAAAATATGGAAAAAAAATATTAATGTATGATGTTTTTATAGCAGTTTTTGTTCAGGGACACTTTTGTCCACGAGGATCACGAGTGGATGAAAATAAAAGACAGTACAAAAGACTGTATAAGACAATAGAGAGAAAAAGACACTAGATTAGAAAAATTTGACAAAAATATTCCCACTCCAAACTGTTACACAGCCCAAATGATCACCAAATGAAAAATAAAAAGTTCTCAAAAAAGGACAAAAGTGTCCCAAGGAGGGCATACGGGTTAAATCAAAACAGTTGTAAATAACAAAAGAAATATTTTTATAGGTTTTTTAATGGAAAAAACATTTTTTATTTATCCATTTATTTTGTATAATGTATTGGCATATCAATTGTTTATTGAACCATTTTATATTTCTGTATTTATTTTTAATTATGGTAGTTCCGGTCCTCCACAGTTCTCATAGGCTGACGCATTTCAACAGAACACCGGCATGCAGCAAGGCCCATTTCCCCCCGGGCAAGTGCAGTCCTCTCTGCTGCATTCATGAGATAGTGAATTAAATGGGAAAATTGAGAGATCACTTGTGATGTCGTATTAGGCACAACACCCATGGATAAAAAGGATGCACGTAAAACAAAAGCCTGTCTGAGGTTCATTTCCTGGTCTTTTGGATCCATCTTTTTGAGTTTTGTGCTACTACTATGAGTAAGTCCAGCCAAATGGATTTTTTTAATCAAAAGGTTTAATTGTTTTTTGTTGTCATTAATTACTTCGTTATAACTTGTTGACACAAATCTGCGCGGCATATGGTATATTTTGAAATGTACCGGATGCTTTACACTAAAGCCATGTCTGATTTCCTGTCTGGTCCGATCTGAACTGCTGAGCTTGATGCGTTCTGGATGCGTGCTCTGTCAAAAATAGACCTGGCGTCTATATTTAGCGGAGAGCTACAATGAAGCGCTTCTGGGACGCTTCTGGGACGCTTCTGGGACGCTTCTGGGACGCATTGGACACGCACCACACACACACAACCGGTGGAAACGGGGCTTGAGGAGCAAACTACCAGCTCAGATATGAAGGCATTCTGCTTTGCAGCAATCAGTGCTCATGAGCCGCACCTGGTGGATGCAGGTGGAGAATCCACCACATCAGGAACCGACCAGTAGGGATATTCTGAATGAGGCGTTTGAGACGCTTACTTTCAGGTCTGTGGTGTATTTTTACTCAAAGGTTTACAACAGGTAGTAGTTTTAATTGATATGTTTCAGAAAGTCAAACAGTTCTTTTTGATCACATCTCCAAATAAGCAGGATGTCATAAAAAAAATCTCTTCCTCTAAACATTTAGGACAAGAAATATATTAGATACTGGATTCAAAATATATTTTTCTTCCCACAGACGGATGTGTTTGAGTATGAACAGCAGGGTTAGGCTGAGTAAAATATATCTTTAATCCAGTATCTGATATATTTCTTCTATTTTTATTCCTCAGATATCAACAGTTTACTTAGAGTATGCATGCCAGTGTTTATATTCCCACTACTGTGGGATAAACTGGGAATAACACTGAAACTTGGCCTCTTTTAAAACCAGTATCATCTCTTATAATAAAAGATGGAAACAAGGAAAGTCTGATGCTGTTAAAGTTCAGGAACCAAGAAGAAGAAGAAGAAATGCAGCTTCACATCCGGATGCATCGTGTGAATGTCATGAGGTTTCTGGTGTGCTCTGTGTTGCAGGGGTGCAGAGTCAGAAAGGCTGGGGGGTGACATATGCCTCCACTCGGATCTGTGCCTTAAAGGGATCAACGGTAGAAATAAGGTGCACATACAGACACCCGACCAGAGAAAAGGACCAAAAGATCACTGTTAGTCAAGCATTCTGGTTCCTCCCCTCTGGTCACGGACCTGTGGATCTGGAGTCGGAGGCAGAGTATGCAGGTCGTGTTTGGCATGGCTGTGATGAAGATCACTGCACTCTGACCATCTCGGACCTGAGAGAGAGCGACTCGGCTGAATACAGGTTCAGGTTCATCACAAACCAAGCAGGTGGAAGTTTTACTGGCTCTCCCGGAGTCTTTTTAACTGTTTCAGGTAGTTGTTCATCATTCTGTTCACATCTCCCCGACCTTAAATGTGTCTGTGGCGTCATCTTAGCTGAAAACATGTTTGTTGTTCCTCGCAGACCCCCGGCTAGAAGTGAAGACCTTCAGGCCTTACGGCCTGCAGTGTTACAGCAGGTGTCCCTTACCTGCTAGTCAAACATATGTGTGGTACAAAAATGGCCAGAAAATGAGAGATGAGACGTCGTCTTCTTCTTCAGACAACTTTAAGCCAGGAGACGGAGTCTCCTGTGCTGTAAAAGGACACGAGGATTTTCCTTCACCTACAATCTGTGAGTTTTCTCATTTTTTAACTACAATCATCACATCGACGACTTAGTGCATGAAAAACGTCTCACCTTCCAGGTGTGAAGAACCAGTCCTGCAACAAAGTGAATTACAACAAGAGAAGGGTCTGCGCCATCATAGGGTCCTCAGTGAGCATCTCCTGTGCTTACAGCAGTCAAAGACGCATCACATCAAAGCAGTGGTACATTCCTGGAGGCCCTCAGTCTTCAGGTCGTCTTCGGGTCTCTGACAGTAGAGGACTCTCCTTTCTGACCATCGATAACCTGACAGAGAGAGATTCGGCTGAATATCGCTTCACATTTACAACAAATGGGTTTGACTGGGGACACGATGCACATGGAATAACTCTGACAGTCACAGGTATGAACACATGAAATCCAACACGTATGCTTTAAATCAGCTGTTTGAGTCTGCTGACGTATTCGTATTCCAGCTCTGCAGGTGCAGGTGAGCCGATTATCAGCTGATCCGAACGTGGACGTTGTCTATGCACAGCTGAAGTGTCACAGCATCTGCAGTCCAGCTAATCGTCATGCCATCATCTGGTTTAAGAACGGACGTAAAGTTAGCGAGGGCGCGGACTCTTACATGGATGTCTTTTATCTTGGAGACCAAATCTCCTGCGCTGTGGAACCCCACCAACACAGAGCTCCTGCAGTGTGTAAGTTCCCCTCAATGCTTCCTGCTGTACACATGGAGACTCAGCAGGATCACAAAGAAGCTAACAACACTGCACTTTATCAATAAATCTTTATTTATACAGCACTTTTCATACAATATGTAGCTCAAAGTGCTTCACAAAAATAAAGACAAAACCAAAAGAAGCACTCAGAGTTCAGATCTCCACCAAACCAGTCACTCACCTGAGAAAAACCCCACCAGCAGATCAGCAGATCCAGAAGGGTCTGCATGATACGGGTCCAACAACGTGGGATCAGAACATCTAGCTGCTGTTGTGTTTTCTACCGTTTTGTACATGGCTGTTCTGAATGCACGTGTCCTGTACGGAGCTGCATCCATGCCAGAATGACCCGCCGTGCTTCATTATTGATCTCTCCACATCTGATACAATAAATCAATATCAGCTGTTTCCTTACTTTAGCATTATAGGATGTTTTTTTTTCTAATTACCAGCGTTTCCATTATCCCTAAAATTGCGCAAAACCTAAATATCACAATAAAAATCTTGCAATGGAAACACCGACATTAAGAAAGACCTCTCAAATATCGCTAAAAAAAATTACGCTCTCATGAGGTTTTTCAGACGTATCGATATAAAAGTATTTCGTAAAAGTGCAATGGAAACAGTTTTTCCGCATTTCAACTTCCCCGGACTCGACGTAGCGGGGTCACATGACAAGTTCGTTTTAAAGTAAAGATGGCAAGGAATGTATGAACGGAGGAGGAGACGGGAATCTTTTTACAAATAATTAAACTGAAAAATAAAACCTCCATCCTTGATAACAAGCAAAAGGGAAATGCTCCAAAACATTAAACATTTTGTATCTCCATCTTCCTCAGAGTGGAGTCTTGCGGGATGACATTTTATGAGAATTACGGCTAATGCCCTGAACATCATTCAATGGAAACACCGCCAAATCGCAGTTGTACTTTGACGTAATTTTACAAAATATTGTTTTTATTTAGCAAAAAATGGTCATTATTGTTCCCCTCTCAAATAATTAATAAAAATATAAATCCATATAAAAAAAATAATGTTATTTAGTTCTATGTTAGCTGATGAATTAATGTTGTAAGCTAAGAAGTATTTGACATTTTATATTAAAAAAATACAAGCCCAAATGCTGATCAAGAGTTATTGATTTATTGAAACTTTGTCTTCTTATAATAAAGATTCAAAGAAAGACAACATTGGCCTCTTTATAAACTGCCTTCATCATTTATCTAATGCTGTTGGCAGGGTGTCAGAATGACCCCCCATGGCAGTTCTAGTGTTATAAAAAAAAACACTATAAAAAAACTGGATCCAGACGGTGACCCGAATTCCCCCAAAAATCGAATCAGTTGTTCCTCATACCATTTCAGAGATTTTCTGAAAATGTTATTAAAATCCATTGATTATTTTTAGACACAGAAGCGTACGCCAGCAAAAATAAAACCTCCACTCCTAGGTGGAGGTGATGATAAGTGCAAAGAATAAGTCAAATGAAATAAATAAGTTTAATAAAATAAGTAAAGTAATAAAACATCTAAAACATGGATTAAAAAGAGCAAAAATAAATTAAATGAAGTAAAAGCCAGGCTGAAAAAGTGAGTTTTCAGGACTCTGCTGTCCTCAGGAAGGCTGGTCCATCAGCGTGGACCATAGAGGCTGAAAACCCTCTCACCATAGATTTTGTTCTTACTCTGGGAAAAGTTAAAAAGCCTCGACCTGAAGGCCTGAGGGTTCTACAAGGCTCATAACGGACCCTCAAACGCACCAATTACCCCTAAACAACACAGAAGACGGACAAGACGAGCATAAATGGGCCAGAAGCAGCGCAATGATGTGTAATATGCACATGCAATGAACAAATGAGTTCATGTGAGAACAGAGGAGGTGACTGATAATCCAGTCCTGATCCTTTCTGCTTTACTTCATGTTGAACTCCTTCATCACCTGAATATGGGACGTATTGATCATCTGGCAGAAAAGTCAGAACCATCAACACTATCCAATGAAAACACAGATTTTCAGGGTAAACTGTTGCCTTGTCCACATGATGCATGTGTGAAAAGAGCTGAGAGTCTAATGAATATAACTTATTCAAGGAACAGGAAGGAAAAACATTAAGACACTTGTTACAACTAAGCTTCAGCCCAAAACACATGAAATCAGCTGTAGATGTTGAATGACACATAAAAGCCACTTTTCTATCAGAAACAAGTCAGCTGACAACTTTAATGCATCATTTTTTTCAACTTGTCCTCCAAATGCTCCGAATCCTCCGTCAGTGTCCACGAGTCCCTCTGGGGAAATCATGCTGGGCCAGTCTGTAAAGCTGACCTGCACCAGCAGCGCTAACCCAGCAGCTAATTACTCCTGGTACACGAAGAACAGACCTTCAGCCCTTCAGCCTCCCAGTGAAGATCCACAGTTGGTCTTCAGCTCCATCCAGGCCTCTGACTCTGGAGAGTATTACTGTGCAGCTGAGAATGAGCTGGGGAGGACAACATCTGGATACACACTCGTTGATGTCAAATGTAAAGAAAATGAGTTAATTTTGGATTTGTTTTCCACAATTACTTTGCACCATGTCACATGATAACATGATGATAACGTGATGATAACATAACAAGATAACATGTTGATAGCATAAAGATAACAGGATAATAACATGATGACGTGATGATAGCTGATAACGTGATAACATGATGATAACAGGGTCATAACCTGATAATAGAATATCATGATACCACAATTATAACAGGATGATAACGTGATGATAACATAACAAGATAACATGTTGATATCATAAAGATAACAGGATAATAACAGGATGATAAAATAACATGATGATAACATGATGACCTGATGATAGCTGATGATGATGAGTTAACATGATGATAACGTAATGATAGCTGATGATAACGTGATAACATAAAGACAACAAGATGATAACATGATAACAGGATGATAAAAGGATAACATGTTGATACAAAGATAACATGATAATAACATAACATGATAACAGGGTAACATGATAACAACATGATAAAGATAACATAAAGGTAACAGGATAATATGATAACAGGATGATAATATGAAAACATAACAGGATGAGAACGTGATAACATTATGATAACAGGATGATAATGTGATGATAACAGGATGATAACATGATAACAGGATAATAATGTGATAACATGATGATAACAGGATAATAATGTGATGATAACAGGATGATAATGTGATAACAGGATGATAACAGGATAATAATGTGATGATAACAGGATGATAATGTGATAACAGGATGATAATGTGATGATAACAGGATGATAACAGGATAATATGTGAACAGGATGATAACAGGATGATAACAGGAAGATAATAACATGACAACAGGATGATAACAGGATGATATGTGATAACAGGATGATAACAGGATAATATGTGATAACAGGATGATAACAGGAAAATATGTGATAACAGGATGATAATAACATGACAACAGGATGTTTATGTGATAACATAATGATAACAGGATGAGAACGTGATAACATTATGATAACAGGATGATAATGTGATGATAACAGGATGGTAACATGATAACAGGATGATAACATGATGATAACAGGATAATAATGTGATAACATGATGATAATGTGATGACATTGTGTCTCTGAGAGCTGGCCTGCCATCAATACTGTTTGAAATAATCCCAGAGTGCACAGGGAAACAAAGACTACCCAGGCATCTGCTGGAGCTCTACTGTTGTCTTCACCTTCCAGGTTTTCTCTTGCTCTACTTTGAGCTGTTGGTATTTCTGTGTATCGTCATGCTCCACTCTTTCTATAGAAAAATGTATTGTCTCTGTTTGTAGTTTAAATGACCTTTATAAATGAACTAAGACACAATTGTCTGTCCTGGTTCAGAAAATGCTCATTTATAATAAACTACTTTTGTTGACAGAGATTCTGATATTTCCCATCTTTTCCCTTCCAGATGCTCCAAAGCTCCCATTAGTGTCAGTAAATCCTTCTGGTGAGCTGGAGGAAGGCAGCTCAGTAACTCTAACCTGCTACAGTGATGCTAACCCAGCTTCTACTTACACCTGGTACAAGGAGAACCACACATTGCATCAAGTAAAGGAAAACATTTATCACTTTAGCTCCATCAGTCGACATGACAGTGGGCTCTACCTCTGCACATCTGAGAATACGTATGGACGAAGAAACTCCTCATCTGTCCACATAGAGGTCCAGTGTAAGTACGGAAAGAAAAACTCATCAGATAATAACATAATATTTATGTTGTGCTTATAATCATGAGACAAGGCGATCTTTAAGTATGTTTTTATAGCACAACTCAACAACAGAGTGATCCAAAGGGCTGTACAGGGACATGAAAACATCACATGGTAGAAAATAAGAAACATTATTTACTATTAAAAACAAAAGACAAAGAAGAAAACAGATAAAACAGGGTTTAGAAATTTTAAAATTTGTTCCTTTAAAGAAATAGACCATATTTGGACTTTTAAATAAAAACTAATAACTTTATTCCAATGCAGCTGAGAACAGGTGGATCTTTAACCTGATTTATTTCAGCTGATCTGAGGCTTTCTGGGAGTTTGTTCCAGACGTGCGGAGCATAGAAGCTGAATGCAGCTTACGGTGGTCTGTGTTTGTCAAAACCCAATCAAAATTTAAAAAATCTAATTATAGGAAATCGTGTTCCAGGGGGAAGATTTGGGGATAATCTGGCTGTGTTGTTTATGTGTAGGCCGAACAACCAAGGGTAGATCTACAGGGGGG
>JBBBVU010058263.1:0-10939 GCA_037177055.1 Atherinosoma microstoma | reverse complement strand
TAAAAACCCAATCCCATCTGCCTGCATGGACAGCACTTCATTTCTAATATTTTCTTCCTGTTGTTATAACTAATAGGCCTTTTTGTGTGCCACAGACTCGTTTGATACACAGAAGAGCATCAAACAGACCTGCCTACTGATTTATAAAGAACATCTAATAAATAGTTTTATGCTTGTTGAAATAAAGTTCATTACTACATGTGAAGTTTAATAGTACAGTAGCAGAACAGATACATTTATCACTAATAAACATAAGACAATATACGACGATCACTGCTTCCAGATCAGTGATAATACAATAAAAAAGCTCTATATTTAACCAAACATAAACCTTTTAGGATAAGTTAACACATTTTGGTTATTGTCATTATTCAGCTGCATACGTAAACTATATTATTATTCCTGTTCAGAAGTATTACTTGCAAAATATGAATTGAAACTATGACTGAATAAATATAGGATTAAATTTATTGTCCTCTGAGAGAAAAGCGATGTTGTTTTTTAATGTCACCTGGTTATTTACTTTATCAAACATTTTTTTTGTTTACAATGTTTTATGATATCATACAACATTTTCTTTGGTTCTTATTTACTATGCTTGTCATTTACAGGACTAAAGAAACAGGACGTTACAGAAAGGGGGAACATTTCTCTGAAATGTCCCCATGATGTTGAAAGGTCAAGTAATCTAACATGGAGCAGAGAAATTGCTGGAAAACAACAACAAATCAGTGGAACATTTTCCACTGTGGACAAGAATTTGACTTTGAGAAATGTTATGGAGGATGACTTTGGACTGTACTTCTGTGATGGAAAACCAGCTTTTTATTTAAATGTGACCAAAAATCTGAAATCACTCGAAGGTAAGAGACATGAAGCCACTAATCTACACAGAAAATAGTACAATTAGGTACTAATTTGATATTTTCCTTCTTATGAGATGAAAAAACATGTTTTATGTCTCACTGTGTTCTGTTGTTGTTGGACCTGCTCCAGCTTTGCATGAATGTTAATCTAAACATTACAGCAAAGAGCAGGAGAACCACCAGGATTTACTTCACTGAATCTACTACTTTCTTTCGCTAAAAAAAAAAGCTGCTTCTCAAATTAAAACATCCAATGACTGTCTAATGCAGTTCATGATTGACTGTAAACATCTCAAAATGTGATGAGATTTCAAGAAGTGGAGTTATACTTTCTACAAAATACAATAAGATGCTAAATTGACATCATTACAAAACATTTCTTTAAGAGATTCTGAAGTTGAAATTCTTGATTGAATGCCCAAAGTCTTATTAATATGTCAGTTTTTTTTTTAAATAGATTTGTTTTCAGTCATAATGTTTGGTATCTTGGTCATAAATACAGTATGGATGGATGTCTTTAATGTAAATACAGTTATGAAGACTGACCTTTCAATTTCATTTATAATTTCCAACTCACACAGCACCAAAGACCACAAGGATGACAACGCTAACAACAGTAACACCAGCTACTGGTAATGCACCTCAGTCAACAAGTCCATCATTAACCAGCACTAGTTTGAAAACAAAGAACAATCTATAATCAAAGTGGTTTTAATGTTGAATTATTGTTTGGACTTATTTAGGCTCACAAAAATGTTTTTTTTTTTTAGTTCTTGACTACAGATACAGTTTGAGAGTGAACTTTTGATTGTCTGTGCCGTAAGACAAACTTAATTGCTTTTATAATTTAATTGCAGCAGCTATTGGCATTTTAAGTGACTTTTTGAAGTCGATTAATTAGGCCAATTAAAATTTATTAATTGATTAAATCATCATTAGCAAGCCCTCCACCGTTTAAGGATTTTGTGGGTTCTAGTGGTCTGTATTGTACAGTAGGTAGACAGGAATGGGCATTGGAAGCTGGGTCAGCTGCCATTTAGTAAGTTGATTTGTTAAGTGTTCATCATACTGGTAGAACCGTGGCAAGCTAGCCTCGACACCATGCTCCCTTTTGTTTTGTGGTCATTGCCAGCATCTGCTCCAGTTTGTTGTTTCAGCTATAAGTGCAAACTCCAGCAGAAAGTGTTGTAAAAATTAACTTTATGTTTCTGCATAGTTAGACATCACCCTTCTGTCCCAAATAGAAATAGTAGTTGACTAAGTGGACCTTCCAACTATTTGGTTAGTTGTGAACATCCCTAACCCTGCACAGAAAAGTTAAATTTGGAATAAATCAGGCCACTTTGGTCTGTTGTTGCTTGAACAACTTCAACTGTCTTTATCAAGATGACGCCATTAAATACATCACATTTTTCTTTAGCACTGGGCTGATATATTCAGATTACAAGAGCAGCAAATAATTTACAAAATATATCAGAATTAAAAATAACATTGACAAGTTTGTGCCCCCATGTTTCAGGGAATAATACTTTGTGTCATTAATTCTTTATTTTTGTCTTTTCTTATGTTTCTTTTTATAGCCAACCAACTCCTTCATAGTTTCCTGGTCGGAATAGGTTGTCTTGTCCTCTTGATCATCATCATCATCATCATCTACTTTACCTGGAGGCACAGAATTAAATCACGAGGTCAGTAAAGTCAAATCTGACTTCAATGTTAATTACATCAGTGTAAAGCCTTTCCATACTCAAACATCAGGAATAACATGTTATTTCACCTCTGTTAAGGTTTTCCTACATTCAGACAAAGCTGACTTTTTAAAATGTAAACATGATGTGACAGTACAGTGAACTTTGACTAGCTGGATTGTTTTCACAAGCAGACAATATTAGTGCAGGAAAATAGTATTTTACCTCCACCAAGAAACGGAGATTATGTTTTTCGGCGGCGTTCATTTGTCTGTCTGTCCGTTAGCAATATAACTCAAAAAGTAATGAACGAATTTTGATGAAACTTTCAGGGTTTTTTTCAGAAATGGTATGAGGATAATTGATTCGATTTTGGGGTGATGCAGATCGCCGCCTGAATCCAGGAAAAAAATTTTAAAATTCCTTACTATGGAGAGAAAGGGATGATTTTGCCATTAGAGGTTCTAACTCAATAGATAATGTCCAGAATCATTGGCAAAAAAATGAATAAGAAAATTACAAGATGACGTCATGGTAGATGTGAGAATCAACATTCTATTTATTCAGGAGGTCTGCGCTCTCTGAGTGCCTCTAATATTATGACATTATTTTTATGCAGGAACTGAAACACAATGCCACATCTATGATGAGATACCAGAGGTGAAAGGACTTCAGGTCACAAGTGGTGAGAAATAAAAGAAAAAACATCTTACTTAATTTTTTCTGTTGTGATCACAACTGAAATGTTAACACTACATTTTTTGTGTATTTTTGTGCATATATTGATGAAATCATTCTGACACTGAAATAACTTTACTGTAGCTATTCCTGTTGGAACTGTTTATGTGTAGTAATCCTACAGTGTTCATTGAGTACTACACATACAGTATCATTACACATTAGAATCACAGAAATTGCAACAGTTTTTCCACAAGATAATTACTTGTTTGTACTCCTAAACTGTCTTTTATTTCTGCTTCCATGTCCAGCAGGTATTCCACCCTCTGCTGGACTGGGTTCTGTTTACTGCCTGGCCAGTTTTTCAGGTGATAATGACAGGATATACATGCTATATTTTAGGGAAACAGACAAATTTGGCCATAATTCTTTAGTCTTGTAAGGAGGCTAAGCAAGTAAATGTATAAAACAAAGAAACTTTCAGCTTATAATTCTGACTTTTGTGCATTGTTTTGACTTTGAGCACAGGAAAATGGTTATGAGTTTCAGATATTTTTCTTCTTGTTCCCTGCTGTAGAGGCTAAGATAAGTTAGCATTCATAGTTTTAGCTAAATACTAAGAAGTAGGCGATTTATTTTTTTAGTGAAAACAACGAATAAAATGGTTTTATTAAGTATTATTCTGCTGCTTTATTCATAAATGCAAGGCCAATCAATACATTCTCAATAATCTACTTGAAAATGCGTCAAAGTTGACACTATAGCCCCTTTCACAGATCAGTACTGCCATACAGCCACTACTTCTCTCACTAATCGTAGTGACTTTGCGAAATCAGGGAAGTTGGGACATTAACTCTGTAGATAGTGTGTATCTTACATATCTTTCTGATCAGTTCCCTGGCTCACTGTAAGTTGTACATGGTGTAAGGTGTGAACATATTTAGACTCGTCGTATAGGATGTATGACTTAGTGCTTATAGTTCACGCTATCAAATTCTGCAGCATGCTACTTGCTTGCATCATGGATCATCACAACATTACGCTATCATTCCACAATGCAGGACTCTTAACTTTTCGGCTCGGGTCAGAGTGAGATTTGAGTGTATGGAGGTATTATCCTGCCATATATCAAGAGTGTATTTGGTAGATTTGAGAGCATTAATCTTTTAGGGCCATCATGATAAATGTTCAATTGCTGAGTTTTTCTTTCCCTGACATCTGAGACAAAAAAATTTAAAGATATAAAATAGAAGTAGATATAGTGCTAGGCAACAATTAAAATTTCTAAGCACTGAATTGCATTTATACGTGCAAAATTCAATAATGAGTAGGAAGTATTGTATTTCATATTTTCAGATACTTTTATCAGCTTTTTAACAGCAGTATCCACATAACACAGCAGTTATTCAAATATTTTGCTGTGAATATCAATATTAAAGATAATAAAACATAAAAGCAGATTTTTAAATAGTATTTAAATCATGATTGTTTAATTACATCATTCTGGTTTAATCAGACGCTGCCTTTGTCTTATGTTTCATCATGGAGGTTTCTGCCCAGTAGAGCTTTCTAGAACAAGGCAGGAGAGTCAAATGCAAATAGACAGCGGGCCAAATAAAAAAAAAAAAAAGAAGAAGTTCAAATCAAGGGTCAGACTGGTATAGTGTTTTTTTTAAAGTGAGTAAAAGGAACTTATGGAACACTGAACCCTGAACTAGTCATGGCCTCCAGCTAAACCGTTACTCAGTGAATAAATGAATCGGTTGAATTAGTTTTATTCTGGTTTTATCTGCAGCTTTCCATTGTTTTAATGATAAAGGTTCCCTCTAGAACCTGGAACTAACAGCTTATTAGATCGTTTCTATCTATAAATAACATTAAACACTAAATTAATTAATGATGAGAATATAGAATGAGACTGATCATCAAATCCCACTTTGACACATTATTTTTATACAGTCAAATACAAATGATCATATCTCCGGTTTTATTTAGTCCATCGAAGTCAAACAAAAACTCAGAGTTTATCTTAATCTCCACTTTGTAATGAAGTTAACAGCAGACCTCTATGTGCTCTAGTTTTTTAGTTATGGTGCTTTGAAAACGTGTAATCTGATAGACTTCTGACTGAACATATAAAGTGATCAGCTGGTGTTCTGGAGCTCATACATGTTCCATTTCTAAGGCTTTGTCACACATTGATCCCTGGTGTATGATTCAGCTCACCTGCACGATGCAGGTAGCCTGTCTTTACCAAAGACTGTAAAAATCCCTCAAAGAAGTCCCACGCAGAAGGTGGCGGCAAATCGTGTTGCCGCAATTCAAGTCAATGGAAGCGTTCCCGCTATGGGCATCCAGCGCCGTCGCTTTCCGTTTCTAGCTGCGGATACTCGCACTGTAGGTCAGCCGCGCAGTGCATTGTGGGACTTGTAGTACTATTCCGTCGCGGAATTGTCCTAGGATTTCTCAGCGTGAGAAAAGCTACTGAGCGTGTGTACAAGCCAAAATGCGTGTCTCACGCCTGATGCGTGAGAGTTGAGAGCCCTGACAATGTGTGGTATGATGGGTCTAATGTCTCAGAGGTGGGTTTACTCTGAACACCTCTAATATTAAAAGGCCTTAAATCTCTTCTTTAAAACCAGTTCCTTGCGGTCTCTTTGGTATAGATGTCTCATCAAAATAACAAATGGAAAGAAATTTCTTTGCAAAATGCAAAGAAATCTTTGGTAATACCTGAGATATAAGATAATATCTGGGAAAATGCAATCAGTCTTGTGATGTGCCATGTTGGACCAGAATCACAAGTCATGTTATTTCAGTTGCACTATTTAAAGTTTTTCCTATACTAATCTTCTCATTAAAATTTTCTCACATTCTTTTACTATAAATGAAAACAGCTACCGTATATAAATCCCTTTACTGCATTGTTAGGACTCTTTTCTTGAACACAGTCAGGGATTTATTCAGATGACTCATTTTCTTCTTTGTCTTAGTTTAAACTCACCGATGTAAAACAGTGCAAAACATTTTAATTGCTTATCAAATGCAAACCTTAACTTAACTCAAGACTGTGATAAAGTTTGATTCTGGTTAAGAATGATTGTTGCCTGTTTTCATAGGTGCTTCGGATGAAACCGGTCCAACATACTCAACCATCACTAAACTGCCACAGACTGGAAATAAAACCGGTAACTCCTGACCTGTTACCGGCATTCACACTATCAGTTTAGTTAATTATTCTGATTAAATATTCATGCGTGTATTATGTACATATGTAATTTCTTCCCATGGAGTCACCATATTCATTGATTGGTGCTACGTTTCCCTCTGGAAATAATAAAGGTATTTTCAATCATCAGCCTCTCATTCTATCATATAGGCTATAGTGTCATATGAAGTCAAAGTTGACGGAATCAAGCCTATATAAAACCGAATTTCTAAAAAGGCAAATCAAATTTGCATTGTACCATTCATAAAATTATGTAGCTACACTACACTCGTCTCCTATGCATACTTAAATTTAAACAATTCCTGTAACTTTTTTTCCCCTTTATCTACAGGTTTATCAAGTCCAAATGTCAACCCATATGTCCTGGTGGAAAAAACCTACACACCAATCTATAATTAGTGTTAAAATAGCACAAATATATACATATATACTGGCGACCTGGGTGTACCCTGCCTCTCGCCTGATAATTGCTGGGATAGGCTCCAGCCCTGGACTGGATTGGACTGGACAAATTTTTTATTTGTCCAGTCCAATTTTCTGTGAAACACTTTGGGATTCTCATTGTGATAAAAACAACAAAACCCCAACATTTTCTTCCTTTAGATTTAAACTTGACCCTTTCTCAGAGGATCACTGAGCAAAAGGGAGCAGCAGTAGTGAAATGATATTAAAAAGAGATTTAGAAGAAAACATTGAATGTTACAAATAAAACCTTATTTTAGCTTTTTTTTTTCTTTAAAAGTATCATTCTACAGCACAAATCAGTCACCTTCACTCAACTCTGCCACAATGCTGCATTTAATATTACATTTTGCTGTCCTCATAAGCACGGCCATCTTGTTATGAAGAAAAATACACAACTAACAATTGTTGTGTGATTCTATCTAGAACAAAAAAGAAACAGCTCATGGGTTATGTGCCAATCTGCCATCTGCAGTGTTCTATATTAGTCGTAGTTGTGGTTTGCTGCTGAAATCAAACATACAGAACAGTACAACAGTAAGATGATACAAAGCCATTTTCCTGCTGAATTAATGCCACCTAACTCAAACAACTGAAAAAAAAAAACGATTATTTGCACTTCTGGTTAGATGGAAAACAGCATTTTATATTTGCTTTCTCAGTGATAATATATAATCTGATCAATCTAATCTAATGAGTTATAGATGAGAGGGATAGATGTTATCAGAGTCTATACATTTTGTAAAAGATATATTCTGCTTATTCTGTGTTTAAATGCTGAGTGTGGGTGCATGAGGTGTTTCTCCCTTTGACACACCCTCAAACCAACAGCCTCGTATATGCTCCACACTGTTTTTAGCATGTGGTTGAAAAGCAGACTGATTTAATTGCCACTGCATCTGCTGTATCTAAGTGGCTTGTTCAGAATAGAAAAGCTCAACATCCAAGTCTGACCTTAAACTGTTTTTTCTTTGTCTGTACAACGGTCTAACGGCCTAGCCAACCACCACCCTCTCTTTCTCAACCTTGCCAGCCAGGTTAGGTTTGTTGTGTTTGGCTTTGGCTGTAATTTTTCTTTTTTTAAGTCTGTACTTGTAAGTTATGAGGAGCAATTGATGAGGTATGTGTGTGTGAGAGGAAATGAGCCAGCGACCACACATTTCATCAGATCTACACATCAGGAAACTTTTGTTTGCAAAATCCTATTCTTAAAGAAACTTCTTGATCTAATCTTTAATGCAAACTACCAGTAAAAACCAGATCCCGTCATAATGTGACTGACAACTGGCTATTTTACCTAAAAGATTATTCTTTTTATTCAGGAGAAAATAATTTTTATCCTCTTGATTTGGTTATAGATTGATAAACACAAATATACACGTTTGATCCCTGCAACAAGTCTGGGAGGTATGTTATTATAAAACTTCTTTGCTCATCTATTTGCGGCTTATAAGCAGTCAAGCATTTTCCCTCACATATAAACCATTTGTAAATGAAGTCATTGAGCCACACAAATTACTCACGGCCACATGAACAGATTTGAAATATCTTTAGCAAAAAAATATCTGCCACTTTAATTTTTCATTTCACCTTTTGCTTTTTCATGTTATAGCCTCTTTTCAGCAGCCCAATTGTCTCTCTTTCATACCAGTGTGGATTTTTTCCAATACATTTGCAGTTGAAGGACCTTTTCTTAAAAGTGCAAACTTCTATGTAGTTTTATCCATTCCAATGAAGATCTAGCTGATACTTTAATAAGACCATACAGTCATAGTCTCCAACACAAAGTATTAGTGGCGTGCATTGAGAGGGGCTTTTTGAAAAACACATCCACAGCAGGTTTCCTGTCCTCAGCTTAAACAGAAAATGTGGTTATAGTTGCTGTCAGGAAGAGGGTGGCAATCTGCGTCTGTTATGAGTCTGATGTGACTTAAAGTGATAAGCTTTGTCTTTACTTAACTTCGCTGTTACAGATTCAAAGAAATTTTTTTGATAAATTGTTGATAAATCAAAGAGTAAAATAAAACTCCTCTTCTGACCCCCTGAGTGCCATGCCTATATTGTTAGGCCTCAAAAACTGCATACCCATCATGAAATGAATACATTTATTATTTGAATACTTTGAGTCATAGTAAAGGGAACACTTGTTATATTTGTGAAGATGTATAAAATATCAGTATGTGTGTTACTGGTGAAGATTAAGTTAAGCTGGCTCATGGCACTAATTGAAAGTTTCGGGTTAGATAAAAACACTGCAAGGGTTAATTATAATATCCCTTTGGAATGGTGCAGCTGTGGCTCTAAACCTCCACCAAACCATTGTGCAATATATCAACATGATCTCTACAAAGGTCAACTCTGATCAAGGGAAGTTGAACAATATTAGAGAGGTTTTAATGCCGACAGTTCAGGCGAGGTCATTTCAGCAATGGTTAGCACCATTTGTTCTCAGACCCACAGTTTGGGGAACTCAGGTTTTTAAAGGTTAAATGAAATGAGACACAAAAATGTAAAAGCCTGTCACCCTGCATCTTCTGTACTGTAGAGGGTATGGAGCAGAGAGTGGAATAAAACTGATTGGGAAATGTAAGCCATTTGAACCAGGCAGCCAACAGAATTCTATCCTTATTTACGAAGCTGTTGCCTCAGAAACTGGAAAATAATTGATTATTGTGACAACATAAAATCCATTTTATGAGTTTCCATCTCAAGAATTTTCTCTGCCTGGTAGTATGTTCTACCTTTGGTTGTGTGCTGTTATCTTTCATTTCTGGCTTTTTATCAGATGCACTTTCTTCCATGTCTGCATGTACTGTATGTCATCTCGGTTCCATTCGTGAACTGTAGACTGTGTTACTATGTTTTAAGAAGTGCCTTTTTATGTACAGCACTTTATTTTTATTTGTGAAAAGCGCTCTATAAATACATTTTTACTTACTTACTTGCTTTACTATATAAGTAATTGATAACCCAATGTGTGAATGAGTTATCCAGTCAGGTTTTAGCAACTGGTTTTTGTTTTTATTTCATTTTTTCATACTAAATATTCCATGTAGATTTTCATCTGTATATTAATGAAAATGGGAATATTAGACTAAATGCACATTAAACAGGAAGAGAAAAAAAAGTTATTTGTATGAAATTGCTCAGCAATCACCAATCAGATAAAAGTGGCAACAAAATAGAAATACATTGTCAGAAATGTTTCACCTTGCGGGTATATTTTAGTTCCAAAACAGGACTCAAACATAGGTTATCTTGTACTAAATGCTAACTGTACTCTTCCTTTGTTTTGTTTTAGCATTTGAAATGTACTTTATGTCCCTGCCAGAGGATATGTGTTACTTTCAATCAAACCAAATGTCTGAAGTATTAAAAAACCATGACAACTGTACCAACATAAACAGAATAAATTAGGCAAAGCAAGTTTATTATTATAGCACATTTTCAGGTTCAAGACAATTTAAAGTTCTTTACATAAAACAGTAAAAGAATTACATTAAATTAGGTCAAACAGAATGAGTTGTCAATGGTAGAAAATCAGGGGTTTAAGTACAGCTGAAGGCAATCTGAAAAGTGGATACAGATGAGCTGATTAGGGAAAGGAATCAGGTGGGGTGAGGTGAGTGTAGAGCTGGGGACCAGAACAAGAGAAACCAGAGCCCTCTGCTGGGAAGAGGCAAGGTAGACAAAAAAAGTCCACAAATGACAGTCAAAAATGACAAAAAGCAAATGAAGATGATTGTACACACTCTGAGTTCCTTCTGGTGATGCCGGTGGTTTGGGTAGAATTAGTGCCATATTCTTCTTTTTGACGATTATATTTCAAGGTTTGAAATTACAATTGTTGAAACATCTGTAACAACAGAGAACAATTCATTCAGGGTCTGAGAGGAGTTTACCATCACTATATATGTACTTGTTTACTATTTGATTCCTTCCTCGATTCAAAAAGAAAGAAAAAAATTCCAAACGGGTTCTTTGATATGAACGAGGTGGTTCTTTGACAAAAAAAA
>JBBBVU010058262.1:0-10969 GCA_037177055.1 Atherinosoma microstoma | reverse complement strand
AAAAATTGAATAAATTATTGTTTTTCAAGCAAAGATGGATTTTTCTCATGGCTAATCTTACTGTATTAGAAGTATTTTACTTAGTTTATAAGCTGGTAAAATGTAGTGAGTGATTTAGCTATTTTCTCCCTTTAGCTGTTTGTCTTTCAGCCTGTTCCCATGCAGTGATCTCTTAACATGTTTCCAGCTGCAAGCAACTACAGTGCTGCAGTCTATCAGCACTTCCATATATATTTGACATACACAGGTATTTCCTTAGTCTCTGTCTGTTAAGTGAGGTTGTGCGCGTGTGTCTATAGAAAGGACTGTGCCGTTTTTTTTTTTACAGTCTATGGTCGGTTCAGACGCCCCTGCGATGCTCAAAGAAACAGGACTGCATCCACTAGTTCCTGAAAAAAGGGACTGTTTTTACGGTTCCCGTTCTGCATGCAGGGGTTACTGCTTTAAATTCTTTAAAGTGATATGAAGAAGCAGAGCTGCCTTCGATTTTGCCTGCATGCTTCGCTATGTGATGACACATGCACCGTGCAACTGTGGTGGATGGTGTTGCCAGATTTGATGTTTCCCCACTAATTTTTAAGGCACGTTTACAGTGTGTTTTAGCGGGATTTGCCTGGAGGCTCCATAGAAATCTGGCACTCTCTTGAACAAAGTTGAACTTAGAAAGAGCGCCGTTCACGAGCGCCAGAATGAACGCGTTCACAATATCGTTCATTAGGCGGAAATAGAGTACAAAGTATGTACTGCTTTTCATCCAATGGGCTGAAAAAAAAATAGAAATGGAAACACTTTGATATATTTCCTCCCATTGGTGATATCAAAGTTACAAAATCAACCTTTAATGCAGTCACCAATAATAATGCTGTGAAACTGATCATGGTTTGCTATATATTTAAAGACCAAGATGTATATCAGAACTACTGGGGGTTTTTCACTTTCTTGACAAGCTTTCTGTTGGTAGAGGAGAATGTCTGTGTCTTATGAATCTTTACTTGAGTTTAAGGAAGACATCTCAGCAACCCTGAAAAAAAAGTTTATATTCTATTTTTTCCGACAGCCTTTCAACACTTGCCACAACAAAATGGATTAATATGAGTTTAAAATACAAGAGGTAGTGATTGTAATGTCAAATGTGATGTAGAATTGTTTTTCAGTGGGCAGCTGGGTTAAAGGAATGCACATACATTACGTCATGTGCAAATAGGATGGGAGATTTCATCACTTATTTAAAATATTGGAAGCAAATAAAGTTAATGATTGTACCATCTAATATAAATTAATATTCTACACGTTTCAAGTAAGGGACAGGGAGCATTATTTAATATTCACAAGTCTTGTGAGATTGAGACTCCTGCTAAGATATTGGCAAAAATCACCTTGCTGCCATTTCCCCCTCACTGCACCCACTTTTCTTGGAGGGGAAATACTTTGAATTGCTCATGGTGATGAAAAGAAAGTTTCCATTAACTTTTATTAAACCAAGATATTCAGCTGTGTAAGACTTTAATTAATTTTATTCTCGGGTACAAAAGTAATTTGATTATATGGGCAAGAGGGGAGAGCGGGGATCCGTATCTGCTCTCAATCTTAGATTAAGCTGAATTCACGTAGTACACCAAAAGCACGGGCACATTAAAGGTAATTTAGCTAATAATTGTAAAATTAAACAGCCTCATGTGACTTTGATATATTAGGAAAAAAATACTGCAACATCAGTAGTGCACACCTGTTAAACTGAGCTGGCTTTACATTGAATTGTAAATGGGAAGTCTTTTTTGCAGTTTGTCCAAGCAAGAGGTTCATGTACCTGAAAGCTCAGACATTTGCTTGGAAGATTTTTCTTTTTTTTTTTAACAAGTTGATGTGTGACCGGAAAATGCCATTATGGCATTAAAATCCTTCAAAAAAAAAAAAAAAAGGGTCAGGCTTTTTATAGTATTAGAGATAAAGATATTGACTACTGGTGACGTCAGGCTAATGTATACATTCTGAGCTTAGTGCTGTTATAGGTGTGGAAATAGCTTGCCATCTGTAAGAAATAATATTTGCTTTTGGGCATTTCAGTAAGTCCCTATGGGGGGGGGTATATGTGTGGCAGGCAGTCCAGTGCTTTAGATGGCAAGAGGCACGGTGAAAAATTGCTTCTGTTCCCTTCATCTTTATTATGGTTATTGAATTTGGTTCAAAAGGAGCTGACATCAAAGCATTGCTGAGAGATTCATAATTCAAGAGGTGCACTGTATTTTATTGTGAAGCCAGAAAAGGAATGTCAGAAACAACATTAAAATGAAAGGAGTTTTCACGTGTGAAAAGCAGATGTTTCCTGCTGTATATCAATGTCACTTTGGAAGATACTTTTATATGAGCTAAGCTCTAAATGACTAAAAAATGCAATATCATTTTTTTTTCTCAATGAATGTATAAAGGCTCACAAGACTGATTTTCAAGGCACAATTCTCTAAAGCCTGAAATACCTGTTAAGTGGTAAATGTTAAGAGTATTAGAAGTGAAGATTTTAATACAACAAAGTAAAGGCAAGTCTATTCCCATGTCTAGTTAACCTACAGATTAGAAGACAAAATAGATTCTTCAAGGTGGAATAAAGCAGGTAATTATATCCTCCCATCCCTTTGAAATCCTATTACATCTTCACTTTACCTCTGTGGATCTCCTGTATGGTCTAGTTGGGTGCTTGACTTTGATCTTCAAAGCTGACCTCCCTTCTACCCCTGATTGATGGATAGGCCCACCATTGATGCCTGCATATCCATCAAGCAGAGCCACCTGTGATGAATGAATATGTCCTTTATCAACCGTGCATCACCTCATGAAGTATTGTCCTTCTTCACCCAACAAATTTATCCTTCAGCGAAAGATTGATTAACTATGTAGGTGATTCAGTCAGCAATTATGACCTCATCGCTAATCAATCTACCTCTCACCACGGGACAATCCTGCTTACAGTTTGCCACACGCACACACATACACATACACGCTCAGATAAGTGTGTCAGTTATCAGCAGGCACTTCTTTTTCAGTCTCACGGATCATGGGAAAGTTTTTATCTTCAGTAATGGTGCCACTCCAGGGATTGCAATGGTGGTTGGTCGATTAGTCTGCAAGTTTTCTGTTTAGAGTGAAATGAGATGGATAAGCATTATCACCTGAATAGATCGTCTAAATACCTGCCTCTATTCTGTTTTCACAACAGCCATAAACACAGGAAGATTCTTTTGCATTCCCAAGCTTATCTTTGTCATGTATCACTGGAAAGAATCCATAGTCAATTTAATTCAAGTACTTCTCTAAAAGGGTTTTGATTTTAAATCATTAAAATTTATTTTTAATTGTATTTGTACATTGAGATTTGAAAACCGTACTCAAATCAGTCAATACTGGTAAAGTTTTTGATTTTGTGTAATCAGCTAAAAAACATCTTACACTTTCAACTTGAAAGGTAGCAGACATATTCATCAGGAGATTGTTTGCCCCTTCTCAAAGACCCTTTAGGGTCATACTGTAATGGGCTCGCTTTCTAGCCGGTGACCAGGGGCAATCTCTGTCAACAACGGACAACGTCCCCACGGATACCATGGAGCATCCCCCCTGGAGGATTGCGAAGAGAAGAACACGATATTGCAACCAGGAAATCAGAGTCAAGCAAGTCATATGTGAAAATTGACCGGCTGAGCCACAATACATAGGTGTTAATCTGCTGAGAGACCCTTTTAGGGTTTCACAGAAGGAACATGAGATCTACCCTGGCAGTACACTGATGAGACAAAAGTTTCTCAAATAAAACCACTAAACTACTTATTTTGTATTTTCATCTATGGAATAAGATGTTGCTCTCTTGGGGAAAAAAAGCATTTGACTATTTCCTTGGATAAAGGGGCGACATTAAGACATCTTTGTATCAAAGGTTTATGTTGCATTACGAAATAGACGGTTTGGATATTAGACAGTAAACGCAAGGATAAATCATGTACATAGTAGAAACTCCAATCCTTTATGAGAGTTATTGGTTTTGTAGGTTTAAAACCAACATTTTTCCTTAAGTGATGTGGATCTATTACAAACAATTGCCTATTATCTTCCCAACAAGTGATGTTAGACAAATGCATACCAGTAATGCAATGTGTAAAGGCTGATCCATAAAATTCTGAAAGAAACAAACAAAAAGAAAAAAGAAAAAAATAATTTCCCAATTACCCCATTTAAAGCAAGAAAAACAATGCAGCAAAATGTATATTATAGGATATCTTCTCACACTGGACAGATGCTTCAACTCCACATGTCTTTTCAAATTATAAGTTGACTAAGCTGAAGTTCTGAATTGCCAGACCCGATTGTTAACTACAGAATATCAATATCAACAAGATGTTTGAGTTATGTGTTTGACTGTAGGCTATGCAAGTGAATCAGGGTGTGATTCACTATGAGCACTATGAGGAAGAGGTCTCATGAGATCAATACCCAACATCTTTCAAGGCCTGCTGACAATAGTTTGCTGGAGTATCCTGGTGGTTTCCGGGTCTCTGGCTTGCCGGCATACTGGGGAACACTGCACATAATCCCTCATACTTAGACTCATCTTGGGTTAATGCACGAGTGCTTGTAATCGTTTATAAGTTTGGTACCATTCAGTGTGACTGGACAAGGGGCTGTCATGATAATGGTGGAGTAGCTGCTGGTGGAGGGATGATGGAATGGAAATCTAATACAGAGTTTTGAGGTAACTGGATCACTCCTTACACTTTGGCCCTGATTTACTAAAGGTTTGCATGTGTAAAAACATGTGCAAACTTGATAGCACATGCAAAAACATGTTGCAGTTGATTTACTATCCAGGCACACTGAGGTTTGCATAAATGGCCAAAATAATGTGCCCAAAATAATGTGCCTAAAATAATGTGCACAATCCATTTAGCATGTGTACCCTTGATGCATGTACGCAATATGGGCGTTTCCACGAGAACGTGTGAAAAATTGGGAGGATGATGTAAATAAATCAACATAGCACAAGCGATGCGATTTACCAAACATGAAACTGTTTGCACAGGCTAATTTTGCGCCTATATTTAGCCCGTCTGAAAGGCAGGTTCAAACTGGTCCAACTCTATGGAGATTTGGCTGCAGTTATTGTAGCAAGAAGGAGGTGTAGAGACCTTTAAGGCGACGGTGATGGTGCATCTTTTCTGCTCGTGTAAAAAATTTTGGAATGCCAGAGGCAAAGATTATTGAAACATATTGCCTCTGTGCTGGGTTGAACACTGCACTCTGTGTCTGCTGGCATTGAGAGGCATCAACACCCCTACCCTAACTTCGATCTCCCTCTTAAGGCCATTATGACCGTTGCCAGCCCAGAGCTGCAGACTGTGTGCTGCAATGCGCCCCCATTAGCGCACACAGCGCTCACCTTGTGCGTAATAAAAGGTGCTGCAGGTTTATTTGATCAATATGTCTTGGGCTGAAAGTTTTATTTCGTCAATAAAAACTCTTGTGTTGTCATTGAGAAAACATGTTTTTTATGTGCACATACTTTGCACTGCAATTAGCTGTAGCTCATCATACCCCAGTATTCCAGTTATCTGCTCCTCACAGTAAGTGAGCTGTGCCTGTTGCTGAATATTAGTCAGAGGCATCTCTTCTGCGGGACCCCCACCTCACTTATTTCCCGAGGTTCTATTATAATCAATTTGTTTTGGAACTTCTTATATCTTGCCACCTCCTCTTAACCTCGTCTGGTGTTCTTGTTGTTTTTGCCAACTGCATTAACTATTTAGCAAATAACCTTCCATATTGAAGTCCTTCTGGTGACATTTGGATTTCTTTGCTGGAGCTTAACAATATTTTTATTTGCCTCTTCCACTAATATCTGTGTCTCCATTGGGTCAAATTTCATTTTGCATTTGCGTCCTTCCTGCTCTGCTTTTAAACTCTCCATGGCGATACCATAACTCACCCTAAATCCTCATTTCATACTGCTGTTTGCACCTGTTGTCAATTGCACCAGCTTTCTTATTAAATCACCTGCAAATTTAAACGAACCTCACGTGCAATCTATTTGCGTGCGCACGCAATTTTGCGCTCTTTACCACAGATTTGAATAAATCAGGGCCTTTATCTTCTACCATAGTGAAGTTGATTGTGGGATTTTTAACAATCTCTCCTGTTTCCATGATTTTGCCATACAGGGTTTGAATCTCAGGATCCTCCTGTTGAGCTGTCTGTAATTTGTAGGTACTTGTAGGTATCCTTTACAGACAGCGACACCACGGCACAAGTGAGGGTTTGGAGATCATCAACTGGTGATGCTGATAGAGCATCCGGCACTGTATAGTATTGACGTTTACGATGTTCCACTGAAAAAGGAAAATTCCTGGTGATGAAGGGCCCACTGGATCAACCTTTTGCTTGGTTTTGAGGTTTTAAAACCCAAATAAGGAAAGAATGATCCGTTACAACCGTTTCCTTACAGGTAATACCACCATTTCTCTAGAGCCCATATGACAGCAAGACACTTTTTCTCTGTAGTGGAGTAATTCCTCTCTGCTTGATTAAGTGTAAAGCTGGCAAAGGCCAGGACCTGTTCTGTCCAACTAGGCTGTCACACCACGCACTCACATGAAGACTTGTGGGGACAGAGATTTTGCTTTTACTGCCCCTGAACTCTGGTATGTTCAGTTTTTAGTCTCAGCTCAGACATACTTGTTTAGAAATGCTTTTGGTTAATCTGGTATTTCATGGAGTCCATCTTTTAATTACAATTTGATTTTGATTTATTTAAATTTTGTATCCCTTTAATGCTCTGCTTTTATGGTGTTTTTTTGTTTTGTTTTTTACAGTAAAGCACTTTGTCATTTTATCTATGTAAAGCCCCCCTCTTTTTAGCTTCCCAGGTGAGTGCCACCCTTTTTGTGAAAGACAGTGACATTCATTAAAGAAACCACAAACTAAAATGAATTCTGTTGAGTGTCACACATTGTAAAATAAGTCTGTAAGTTCTTGAAAGAGAAAAAAAAATAAAACAGGATGGTCACAGCATGACGCTGCTAGAATTAGATGTTCACTGGAAGCAGTTTCCGTTGTAAATGTCCAACAGGTGAATTGTGTTTTTCACAATGTCTCAGCAGGTCGACATTTTGTAAAGCTGAAGATGTTTCCACCCCACCAGATTGTCTGCTGTTAACAACACATGCTGCACCCTGATGCAACAAATCCTCCAGTAAATTGGTAACAATTTCACAGAAAATTTTCAGCAGAAATATAGTTGGAACAATAACACTGCTCGTCCACGGGAATTGAAAGATAATTGTATGAGCCTGTGGCATTGCTATTTCATAAGCTTCACGCTCCACTTCTGATTCCCACCAGAAAGCTGTTTCTTTTTCCTCCTTTGCACATATTTATTTCTGGCACTTAAATTAATTCTCTATTTATGTATATCTTAAATCACATGTTCCTTTCGGTTCTTGCGAAATGAAAATAGGCACTTTTGTTATCTCTGGAACAGAGAGAAAAACAACATGCGTCTTAGCTATTAAGAGCAAACCAGCATCTTCAAAAGGGCAGTTTGAAAAGAGAGGGCACTCCCATGCTTGAACATGCTGTTGAATAAATACATTAATTAAGAAGGAATTATGTGATTGGCGCATGAGTTGGCTTGCTTTCAAGTGCCAGGGGTCCTCATAAATATACATTCAAAAGACATGTGGCAAGATCAAGAGGTAACCTCTTAACAATGAACTTATGTATCATCATCTCTGCAATGAACACCTACCACACACTGACAGCCTTGTGAAGTAACCAACAGTTTTACTTATTATTTATGAATGTAAATTAATGCTTTGTTTATTTGACTTCAGAACTCTCACAAGCCATGGAATACAGTCTGTTTAGTTTTTAACTCTCAAGCTGCAGACAGAAATATAAAATTCTGGTAATGACACAATCCTGAGACACTTCTATCACACAGTTGAATATGATTTTCAAAGCCTTTGAATTTTTAGCATGTCTATCCCATTATCTGCTGATATAATTTGATCAAAAATGTACAGAAAATAAAAGGGCAAAATTGCTTGTATATGTTAACAGTGAAGGTTGAGAATCTACATGGCTGTGGTGATGAATATTTCCCCACATGGGTGGTTCTAACATGGAGCACTTTGTACAGTAGCTCTCTCATAGATATACTGTCTTAAGACAGTTTTTATGATGTATGACTGTGCACAACAGAAGTGACTTTTTTTTTTTTATCTCGGTTTCAAGAACATTTTTAATACAGATACTTCTAATGAATTGGTCCGGTGATGCTTGACATTACTGATGGATGGCCCTGGAATAAATTGCATGGAATGGCTACTATATATATTTGTTTGACTAGAATTTTATAATGTAGTGTTAATACAGTACTTTGGTGATATCTTTTTTAATACATTTATTTATTTAGCAACCAGATATCAACACACCAGCAGTTTGTAATGTGCAACAGCTGTTTTAACAATCCATGTGAGACATATCACATGTTTATTTATCAAAATCACTTCTGTTCACATTAAATCACAAGCTATTAGAATATCATAATATAATGTTATTCTTGAGCTCAATCAGACATTTATATAAAAATCAATCTATTCTTTTAACTTACCTATGTGATTACATTATGCACCAATGCAAGCAGCTAACACATTATAAATTTGAATATTCTGAGTTTTCCTTGTTTTTTTGTTTGTTTGTATGAATACATTGTTTTGTTTGTTTTTTATTTCTTTTTTGCAACTTGGGAATTGAAACTGTTTTGAAAGGATAAAATCAATTAGGGAAAAAAAAGAAAAAAAAAGCCTTTATTAGAACCAGTTGTATAAATGTATATCATATCATTTGTATTTAAAACATGTTTTTATTTATGTACTTTTTTTCCCTTTTTAACTTGACTATCCTAGAGAGCATCAAACCATGCTTTTGGGTCCTATTCCTCGACGGTCGCTCACCCTGACAATGTACAAAAAGTCATCAACAGTAAAAAGGGACTTTGAAGAGGGCTTAACTACAGATAAACAGTAATGAATACTTATTTAGTATTTTCATTTAAGTGATCCAATATTATTTAAACCATCCAGCAGTGCAGTGTGTTTTTTTATTTATTTTTTATTTCTGGAAATGAGCATACTAATACTTTACCCTTTAAACCTTTAATTCATTTGAGTGTACTAATTGCTGTTTAAATAAATGGCACAGCCCTTAATCTTTTGTATATTAAATTACACTATACCACTTTTTTTTTCTCCTGTAATTTTTTTTCTTTCTTTAAACCTTGCATAAGTCTCTAAATTTGGACCATTTAATTGGAATAGACCCTTAACTCTGTGTGTGTGTTTTTTTGAAAACTGTACAACTGTTCAAATTCATACATCAGTAAATAATTAGTTCCTCACACAGTAAATCTGAGAGTCAGCACATTTGTGTCTCGCATAATAACGTCTCAAATCTGAGTGTGTTCTTGTCAAAGCAACTTATTAATTATTAAAGTTCCTACAGGGATCCTAACTTCTTTCAACTGCAGGGCCATCTTTAGATTTTTCATCGTCAAACCAAGTTATCTTAGTAAGTAAGCCAAGAGAAGTGTCTGGGCTTACATCTGTCCATGTAAGGCGAGCCGCTGTACCATACGTACTGATGGCTTGCTTTTTTAGCACTCGTCTGTTGTATTTGTGTGCGACAGTCTGCCTTTGCACATGGTGGCTTTGCAATGCATAACCCTATACCCAGGTGTTTCCTGGAGCTCCATCTGTTCCTTCTGTGCCTGAATGTCTCATCATTGAGTCTCTGTGTTTTTTCAATGAATAGTGCATTTGTGTGGCGACCGCATGCAAAAGGATCAAGAGATTTTTAGAAATATTTGCAATACAAAAGGGTTGTTAAGGAATTTTCAACATTAGTTTACAAACTATGGCTCTAATTTCTATTAAATCTTTAATTATACTTATTTGTAGAGTATACTGCAGATATTAAAAGCCTCAAGTAGTGGAAGATCTGAAAATATGTCTTTGTGGACATCAGCGTAATTGTCAAGGTCAGAACTCAGCAGTAGTGACATTACTAATTGAAAATAGACATTCAATTCAATTTGCACTAATTTACCAACTGATCTGCCAATATCAACGTACGCGAGGCAAGGCAGCTCATTTCATCGGCTTCCTGTTCCACATTATTTTTGTCTTCTCCTCTCACAAATCAAGGGTACAGATGACTTTTGTCAGCCATCAGATGCTGTGTGGCAGATGTCACAGCATTTATTGTCACAGTGATTTATTGGTTTAGAATGACCACAGCCACAGGGAAGAACACATCAAAAAGGCCAGGCACTGGTGAGGGGGAGCTACTGAATGCCAACTCTTCCAACAACTTTCATCCCATTCCTCCAAGGACTGCACATTTTGCTTCTGGTTATTGTTTGGCCATCTGTTGTATTCTGAGCCTCTTGACTACACCACTAAGCAAACACAGAGTCTGTGCCAAATAAAGTCACCTTCTTTTAGCCCCTTTAATTCAACCCCACTGCATCTTCTCTGTGAGATCAAGCACATATTTATTCAAGAAACTCTAATATCAGAGGTTTATTTAACAAACAATTCACCTCTTTTTATTTGCCTTTGCTCTCAGTTAATTTATTCCTTCCAATTTCTTAGAATGACTTCATATGCATCTTGCATGTGCAGTATTATAGGGCTATAGATCAAGCAATTTTTTGTTTTCATTTTTATTCATTTAACATTTAGTGCACAAACTGCAGTCAACTGCATTCTTCCTCTAAAAAGACTGTATGAACATGTCAGAGCAACATGTCTGTGGGTAGAAATGTCTTTCCCTGTGAAAATATAATCAACCTAATGTGTGTGTGTGCATGTGTGTGTGTGTGTGCGTGTGTGTGTGCGTATGTGTATGTGTGTGTGCATGTGTGTGTGTG
>JBBBVU010058260.1:0-11002 GCA_037177055.1 Atherinosoma microstoma | reverse complement strand
GTGTTACTCTGTGTGTCTCTCTCTCTCTCAGCATCATGGACCATGTGTTTGGAACTCGCGGGCCGAGCCCTCAAGGAGGTGTGGTTTACTCTGTTCAACCAATGAGCTTGGTAAAACTCATATTTCTAATTTGCTTATCAGGACTTTGGTTTAGTATTACAAGCGTTTCTCCAATCTCTATCGCATTGAAACATTTGTGAACATCTGTAAGTTCTATGTTAAACGCATTAGGAATGGTGCACATGTAAAACATTCATCTGTCTTTTAAACAGGATTAAATAACACAACTAAATGATGGCAAAGCAAAACTTAAAAAGGGTAAAAGATAAATGAATGATACTTGAAATAAATTAATCAAATGAATTGATTAAACATGGTCAAATCTTCATGACTTGAACTATCTACTTTCTAAATACAAATAGGAATGATAAACATGAATATTATTTTGTCAAATAAAACAAACACATGGATATAAATGCAGATTAATAGAAAGACAAGGCATTGGTCTTTCCTTATATCCCAGATAAAACATCACTCCAGGTCTCATCTGGAGAAGGACTGTAAACTGAGGAAAATAATAATCTAATTCTTTAATCTACCTTTATTGATATAAGACTTCATGAGTCATACCAAAGAGGGTTCTGATCCTAGAAATGATCATTACTTCATTCTGATAAAAGTACCAAACTCTTAAAGTTTTAAAACACATAAATATTGCTTAAGTCTTTGTTTGAAACTCAGAAAGTTCTGGTATACGTCGCTGTCATTTCCTGAGGAGAAAGACAGTTTAGTTCAGAGGTGGGGGAAGGAGATAAGACTCTGTTGGAAGTTTCCTTTGATGGTTCCCCCATCGTAAATACCAAGGGTGGTTGATCCTGCAGGAGTAAAGGTTAGCTTGAGTTTATCAAACCATTAATTATTCCAATGAAAGATTTGTGTTTTCAAGGGTACTCCTAAATTGGTTGTGAGACTCCAGATTTGAGATCCTTTAGCAGACAAAGAATGCTCTTTGAGGGAGAGCCAGTCAATGGTGTCTGTTCCATGTCCACAGTGACATGGAAGTCCATAAAACTCCGACAAAGTTCCATTTGGTGTGTGTCTCTTATCTGGTTCCTGCAAGGGAATATGCTACACAAATGTTAGATGAATGATGGAGTACAACAGTGGTGGGTTTGGGTTCTAGTTTGAAAATCAGACATCTGGATCTTAAAATATGAAAATGTTTGTTATTGCACTTGTTGAGAATAAATATAGGAGGACTGAGGATGTGAGTTCGTAGTGACGTTAGTAATTATGTAGGGATTTAAGTACTAAACTAATCATCCTCATTGAAGTTTTTGGTGAAGATGCACAAATTTGACTACATGTCCAGCTTGTTCAGTTTACTTATTAACAAATGCTGTATATAAGTAAATGTATGTATTTCATTAACTTTTATTCATTTTTTATCATGCAATGGATGGACAATCATTGAGAACTTAAACATGAGTGTCTGGTTAATATGATCAAAACTGATTTTAATTTCAGGTTGCTTTCCTGCAGATTGGTAAGAAATTAAAACTAAGCATGAATATGTCTGAATTTAATATATTTTATACTTTTAGAAACACACAAATCAATTTTTCTAACATATATTGCAACCCAGCTTTATTCCAGTTTATGTAGTCGTCTAGCTGTGTTCAGAATATGGCTGATAGTTAAAAGTTATTTATGTTAAAAATCTTTAAAATAACTGTTAACTAAAATATCACGAGTATAAACGCAGTCATTTCAGTTCCTGATCTCTTAATTGAGCTGATATTTTTATTCTTGTTAAAACTGATAGCCTGTGTTTCCAGGAAATTTATAAACAACAAAGAGGTCAAAGAACTATTTAAGGAAGCTTTTCCCTTAGTTAATACATCTGTACTGGATCTGATCAACATATCTCTATTGACAGGATATGTACCTCAATTTTTCAAGACTGCTGTAATCAAACCTTAACTTAAAAAAACCGACTCCTGTTCCAGGACTGTTATCTAATTATAGACCTCTATCCAACCTCCCGTATATGTCTAAAATTCTTGAGAAAATAGTTTCAACTCTACTATGTGTCCATTTGAGCAGAAAAAATAAGTTTGAAGAACTTCAGTCGGGATGGTGTGCCAAACTTACATCTTCATTAGGCAAAACCTGGATATAAATACATATATACAGTGTATGTATGTATATATATTCCATAGCCTATATCCAAATGGAAATTGTATAATGTGTAAGATGTTATGTGTATGTGTATAAATAACAAATACATGCATATTTTTTACTTTGTTACAATTTTAATATTGTGTGGGCTCTAATGTGGATTGAACAATTTTGAAAGATTGCAATTTACACCCCCAAACACTTGGTGGCTAATGAGCATATTAATTAGCTGTTGTCTTGGAGTGCATCTGTTCCGCTAAGGGTCTCAGACAGATGCAGCTGAACCACTGAAAAAAAATAAAAAATTTAGGGAAGTATTTTGGTAATTTATGAAAAATTCAGAATTCAGACTTTTTCCGAAAACTAAAAAAAAATGTTTAATTTAAGAAAAGAAAATTTCCTCCCTAATTTTTTGGTTTTCGGAAAAAAGTCAAAATTCTGACTTTTTTCTCAGAATTCTTTTTTTTTCTTCAGTGGCCCTAATATGTGTATTATATTCATACCCCAGAATAAACACTTAAAAAAAGTATATATTGGTATTTTCAGAACATTTATTTTGCAAAAATTATTTTAAAAAATTTAGCTTCAGTTAAATCTGTAGAAATCTTTCTTTATGAATTAATACAAGCAGTAAGATAACTATGAACTACCTGTTTATTTTTAATTATTTTAGAAATCAATCTGAATATCTGATAATGACAAACATCATTAACATGTAAACAATGATGTTGTTTTTCACAGTAGTAGAACACAGACCCACTGAGCTTTCAACACTGAGCGCATCATCAGGAGGCAAGTTCATAAAAATGTTGTATTGTTTGATACAGTGCTCATGGTTCGGTACACATCTGTATTGAACGATTCAATACATTTACATGTACTGTTGCACCCCATATATATATAGATTTATTTATATATAGATTTATACCATGGGTTTCCGTTGTTTACTTTTTTGTTTAAAACGGTGATGGAAAAATCTGAAGGCCATCTGTCATTTTGACAGATTGCAATTTACACCCCCGTCCACTTGGTAGCGAGTGAGCATATTAATTAGCTATTGTCTTGGAGCCCATCTGTGACCACTATGGGTCTCAGACTGGTGCAGAAGGAATGCGTGCTGCGGGATTTCGTCCCACTGAAGCGAGTGCTCGTTCCGAGAGTATTGCCAACTTCTCATCAAAAGTGAAATGTTTCCTAATTTCAAAACTTTGGCCAAAGTGAAGCTTGCAATTCCAGTCTCCAGTGCGGCAGCAGAGCACAGATTCAGCCTCCAGAACATCAAAAGAGCTATGAGTAGTCATTTGTCCTAGGCAAAAGTCCAAAACCTCATGACAATAGCCTCTGCAGTAATACCATAGAGATATCTGATTACTCACAAGTGGGCACGCAATTCAAGTACATGTGGACCAGAAAGAAGGAGTGAGGCTGTGCATTCAGGCCACAGCAGGTGAACTGTTTGTGTTAATCATGCAATCATTTAATTACATTGTTCATATGCAGCTACTGGGGCCACAGTCAGTGGTTTTTGAAAAGTTAGGCTGCATGTATGTAAATGTATTGTAAATCTAACATGACTTCACATAAGTTTACATGTAAATACAATTATCTGTAAGACACAAAAATAATAATTAAAAAAAAAGGCCTAATAGTTACAGACACATGGTATCCAAGGCCAAACCAGTCTTCCTCCAACATATTTTTTCAATCTCAACTCATTGAAACTATTTTCAGCTTGAGTATGGCAAGACCGAGATGTTACTGTGGGGCCACTTTAGGGAGTACTATAGTGATCGACCATTGTCATTGCAAACTCTCCATGTTGTCACTGCTCTCTCTTCATTCAATGTTGGTCTGCCCTCGGGGGGCCCCTTCTGGCATGGGGCCCCAAGCATTTGCCTTGCTTGCCTGTTGGCAAGCGGCATCTTTTTGTATTCTGCATATCTGCTTGATGTGTGATGGCACGGTGTGGATTTTCTATTCAACTTGTTCGGACTGAATATTAATAAAAAATTTATGAAAATTAAATGCTGTTAAATATGCCATTATTATCATTTAAAAAATTCAAGTAACCGGTAAAAATAAATTATGATGAGATTTTTAGTCAAAATGACAGACAATGTTTTTTTTTTAAATAACAGACAATATATATAGCAATTATAAGCACATGCTTAATTTATTTAGTCACGTTAGATGTTGATAGCATAGGCCCTGTGAACTGGGAGCCATTTTGGAGAGTATTCTATGAATTGAATAAATCATGTATGGAAAATGGATGTTGTTGGCATAGTTCAAAGTGAGTTTAAACCTTCATGTTGAGTTGAAATATTCAGTCTTAACATGAATGGGGTGCTCAGTGCAGCAGGCCGTGCATTTTAAAACAACAAAAGCTCTCATCTCCATTTTGGGTCTTCGACTTCAGAGCTGTCAAATGACTCTGTGCTTCCAACTGTTCTGCTGATAACTCAACTGTAAAGGCTGACGTATGAATAAAGATTTAATGATTACAGTTGGCAGTTTAAACAATGACTGATTCTTTTTACAAAGTGAATAAGAAAGCCATTTAACATAATGCTGTCAAACAGAAACTGTGTATTCAGCTCTGACAACATTTTGTTGCAGAAGCTGAACTCAACTTGTGTTGATATATCCATGCTGTCAGTCTGATTATCTGGATTTAATACTATTAAAACAGTCAAAGAGCTGATTGTTCAGATCTGGAGCTGCTAATTGTAGAAACAACAGCATCACCTAAACTGTACTCACTTAAAGCCATTAAGGGATTACATGCTGAGCCTTTGTACAGAAATGATCTGTCTTAGGATGCACTAATTATACTGTATCATTTTGATTATGACTCAGGGGTGATAATGATTGGCCAACTGTGTTTCACACCAGATGAAAATGTGGCAGAGTGAAGGAGGGCCCGGGCGGGGATTGAACCCACAACCTCCCGGGTGACTGTGCGCTGACCAGTCAGCCAAAACGATATCCATGTGGCCAAATAGCCAGGGCACATGATCAATCGGAGGCATAGTGACAGGACCCTCACTGTCACAAAAACATTTTCCCAACAGTCAAATACCTCATATCTGCTACATCTTCAAAAAATTACATACTATTAATAATAAGAGATAGTTATTAATAGCATTATTAAGTAAATTATGTATAAAAAGAAATCAGATTCTTTCAAGCGTAAATAAGCTCATTTTTAATAATGTAATACAAAGTGATTTCCTACAGCATAGTGCTTAAAGTAAATATGCTATGTACAATTACATCTAGACTGTCAGGATATGGTGGTGCGGACACAGGCGCAGACAGGAGGCAAGGCTGAGTTCCAAGAAAAGAACAATTTATTCTTCAAAACTACAGAAAATATGCTAGGGGTGGGCTGAGGAGTGGTCGGACGAGCAGAGGTCAGAAGCCAGGAATCCACGGGGCTGAAGTACAAGGGGGTGAGGCTGAGGCAAGGTCAAAAACAGGCAAGGTTCAAAAAGGCCAAAAGACTGGAGATCAAAAACTATCAAAAGGGCTGGTAAGTCAAGTGGTGGCACAAGACGAACTGGCAGGGAGTGCAGGGAGACACAGACACTAAATACACAGGAGCAGGGGAGACAATGAGACACAGGTGAAACACATTAGGGCAGGGCAGGTAATCACCATGAGGAAGGAGCACACGAGGATGAGGAAGACAAGACACCTGAAATGAGAGGGAGGTCAGTGATTTCAAAATAAAAACAGGAAATAACACAACACAACCAACTACAAAATAAAAACCCTGACTCGGAACAGAAACCTTGACATAGACTGTAAATTAAAATTTTAAAATGTCTCTTAGAATCCAGCAGAAAAAGCTGATTCACAACACACTAATAGATGCATTGAAAATTGGGTCTGATACCAGTGGTCCATGGACTCAGCGGACACAAAAGACTTTGGAAAGTCACTAGCTGGGATGTACTGATCTGTTTTCAGCACCTTACAGACTGTAGGGATGGCAGAAATGGTTGCTCTACAGTCCAAGTTAAAACCTCAAGGACTTGTCTGCAGCAAAGAAGGAAATATTGGAAGCAGCATTTGTCTTAGGCACAATGGCCCTCTTTAATAAAACGAACGTGGAAATGAGCACATATCTGATCTCAGCAATGATCTTACGATTGGATCCATGTGCGATTTATGAAACTGTCATATCTGACCAATCCTAGCGTACAAATGATCAGACCTTGATAAATGCAGCAGCTGAAATCCATCGTTATTTACATGTTACACCCTTAATTATTCGTGGTGCAGAGGCCTCGCCTAGTGAGACGGGAGCCGAAAGCGGGTGATCAGCCAATCATAAGTCTCCATGATGAGATCCCTGCTGTCCCTGCTCATGTCCCCTACTGTTCCTCTAGTAGTGGTTAATCTGACATTGTCAAAATCTGACAGGCGAACTGTGAAAGCTCTTTTTTAACAATAAAACGGCCACCAACGGAATTTTGACTGCTGTGTTTAGACTTAAATTAAATCCCCTAAGAAGTATACAGCTAAAATAATATTAGCTTAAAGGAACTATACCCGATTTTATTTAAATCTTGTTAAGAAAAATGTTTTTTACACAATATATTATGTGGTAAAAGAGGTAATTTTATTTTTGAATAATTACTCATTGATTGCGCATATGTACGAGTCCAGGTCTTTTTAGTTGGTGGAAGCTGCTAATGCTAACTAGCTTCTGAACTTTCTGTGATGGGTTTTTCTGCCAACTGCTGAACGACTGGTTCAACTTGTTCAGAATACAGCAGCCTGGGTCATCACAAGAACCCCATCCACCTATCACATCACCCATGTCCTGCAGCAGCTCCACTGGCTCCCCGTCACCTACCGCATCCACCACAAAATCCTGCTGTTCACTTACAAGGCCATCCATAACCTCACTCCTCCCTACCTTTCTGACCTCCTCCATGTCTCCATACCAGTCTGTTCCCTGAGATCCTCCTCCTCCACCAACCTCACCTTCCCCCCCACCTGCCTTGTTACTATGGGGAGTTACTATGGGGTTACTATGGGGAGTGAGTTCCATCTCTGGAACTCACTCCCCCCTGACCTCCGCAACTGTGATTCAATACATCTGTTCAAATCTACACTCAAAACACATTTGTTCAAGCTAGCCTACTCACTATAATATCTCACTCTGCTTTTAATCATTGTTTTATGCATCCTTTTATCTATGTGTGTATTTATTGATTTATTATTGTTTTATGTTGTAAGGTGATCTTGAGTGTCAAGAAAGGCGCCAACAAATGAATATAATTATTATTTATTAACGAGGGGCGTTCCAATAGAAACTATGCCATCTCTCTTAGCACATGCACAACAGATCTTGTAAACAGAACAGCATGGCCACCGAGGGGAAAGCTGAGATACCTCCACTGGGTGTCACTCCATACACAGCAAAACAGCCTAAAAGGATCAAAACTGAGGAAGAGAAGAGAGACTTGAAGCGCAAGAGGGACCAAAGAAAGAATAAAGCTTGTGTAGATGTGGGTACATTGTACATGAGGTGGAGAGCTTTGCAGGACTGCCTCGGACTAAATTTGGACTTGAAACTGGCTGTAGTCCTCCTTGACATGTATCTTTTCAATTACTTTCTTCTTTAGTAACATTTTATACCCGGACCACGTCTTTGGCTACTGGCTCTACCTCTGGGGGTTTGACCGCATCGACCTCTGTGTCTCTATACCGTATTTGATACATAATATTTACACCATAGTGTGAATAAGTCACGTTAACATTTAGTGCGCATTCAAACTTTACATCACTTTCAATCGCAGTGGCCGATTAGGTTGGGATGTCATTTTGTAATGTAGCGTATGACATCATAAAACATCATAATTGTGCGATTGTACAAAACTGTACAATTGTTCAATTGTACAGTTTATGAAAGAAATGGTTTGTTATGCTATCCTTTGCACTGCCTGGGATTTAGGTGAAAAAAATTTAATTTACCTAGGACGCTGCCATTTACTTCAACCAAAACAGTAAATTCACTGGAAGATGCAAGTTTCCTCTGGAGAATCGTGCATGAGAATTAGTTTAGACATTGCCCGCATCAACATAGATTAATGTAGCTAGTAACCTAAACGTACCATGGGGTAACGGTAACTGAGTTATTTTATTTAATGAGTAACACATAACAGTATTAGTTGACAAAAGGAACGGTGTTACAGTAATGCGTTATTACCCAACACCGTTAAACACATTAGATATTACACACACAAATAACTTATACATTTTTTACTAGCACAAACTCTGCCAAGCGTGAGAAAGATGCACTAGTTAAGGAAATGGAGGAAAACTCAAGAAACACCACCCCCCAATGGAAGCAAAAGCAGCCTCAGAAAGAATTTGATAAAATTCAGGGGGATCATGGCTAAAATCCTGTTGTAGGATTTTAGCAGCTCTAGCACTACTGTACAATTACATGGATATTTTACAGAGGCAACCATTCCTGCCACAAATGAACCATACAAATACTGGGGAGTCAACCACCAGCGGTTTCATCGACTTGCTGCCTCTGCCTTCAAGTATCTCTGTGCGCCCTGCACTAGAGTCAAAAGTGAAAGGCTGTTCAGAACAGTCTCAACCATCCTAGATGAGAAGCAAAACAGACTGACAGCCAAGAGAGCAGAAATGCTTGTTTTCCTGAGCAAGAACCTGCCACTGATGTTTAAACCTGAGCTTGAGAAGCTGGAGAAATATGCTTGAGCAGGTCACTGTGGTGTGTGTGTGTGAAAAAGCTGGACAAGTTGGGACTATCTTTTTTTCTTTTTCTTTAATCAAGCCAGTGATGCAATTTTTTTATTCAGCAGCTTTTGAAAGGGATGTTTAATTTCTATTTGCACATTATTGCACTAAACCATTGTATAGAGCTGATTTGCGGTTATTTTGAATACTAGAGAAGCTAGTGGATTTTTTTTTTTGTACTCAATTTCAGCTCCTTTATCATTTATTTTAACATTGGATTTTGAATTCTTAATTGCACTTTATTAGCACTTTATTATTTTACATTGGGTTTTATTCTTTGCCCTGACTGAACCAGGAGGGATTTTTTTCAATTTTTACGTCTGACCAAGTTTGGGAAGCTTATTTTAGACTGTTCTAGTTTATTTATTTAGGATTGCTATGCTGGTGCACAGTCGTAAAATAAACAAGTACCATATTTTCCAGTCTGAGTCACATTTTTTTCATAGTTTGGCCGGTCCTGCGACTTATAGTCAGGTGCGACTTATATATTTATAATTTTACATGTTTTTAAAAGTTTAATTATACTGACTGACATGGAACAAGAAGTAAGCTTTACCGTCTGCTGCCACCAGAGGGCGATCTAGGCTTGTAATAACTAAATGCTGCTTCTGTACCGAAGATGAAGAATTCAATGGATTCAGTGACGTAGAATGAGATCGGCATATTTGTGGAATGAGATACGTATATTGAGAAACGGCCCCAGTTTGATGAACTTGCTTGTCGAACTTGCTTGATATGTTAACTTGGCCTATTCAGCCTCCCAGGTATGTCCTTCATGCTATTATGTAGCTAAACTGTTAATGTGCTGCGTTAGCATACCAGACAACTATTCAGCCTGTTGTGTGTGCTATTGTGTAGTTTAATAACTGTTATACCAGGGTCAGTGAGAATTCTGTATGCATTATTTTCTTATGTATGCACACATAGTCCAGCAAGTTAAATCACTGTTATATCACTCCATTGCGGGTGTCACCATAGCAACGCGTTGATCAACTGGTTCAGATCAGCTGGCATTTGACAGGTGAATGAGAGAAACGTGCTGTAGCATGGAACATTTGTTTAGCATAAAAAGTACATTAAGGCCAACATAAAAAAGTTCCTATACTTCAGCATATTCAGCAAGTTTTGCAAAAAAATTTAACATTTGTTATAAAATGTTTATTGTGTGTGACCGTGGTATAAGCGGATTAAACAACTCGGACCTTGCATTACACATTTGTAATGCACTCCACTGCTGGTGTTTTGGACTCTGCGCCGTGCATTAAAACCGTGTAATGCACGGTTTCGAGTTGTTTAATCCTTACTTAATTTGTTGCATTGACATACCAGAGAACTATTCGGTTTGTTGTTCTGTGTTCTTTTGTGTAGTTGAATAACTTGCCTTTCCAGATTAAATTTCTGTTCATGGTCTTGGATTATGTTAAATTAATTTCTAAATAAATGCGACGTATAGTTCAGTGCGACTTATATATGGTTTTTGCCTCTTCGTGGTGCATTTTTTGACTGATGCGACTTATCCTATAAATGTACTGAATTACCGTATTTTCCAGATTATATCTGTTTATTTGTTTTTAAAAATTAGGGGAATTTTTTTTGTCAAGTGTGACGTTGCTTTGCACGAAAGAATGATCCCAGTCTTTTTCATTCAGTGAGACATAGTTTGTTAGGTGGTTCAGCACTGTTACATCCCTAGGCCTGTAAGGACTTTTTGAGTGAATGAACTCTGCCCTTGCTCCTCTGGATTGGTTGCCACCTCAGTTCCAGAATCATCATCACTCTGCTCCACCCTCCCATCAAGCACTAACCCCCGATTGGCCGCCCTCCGCTCACACGCCTCTCCAATTAGCCACACCTGAAGACCCAGCAGCACATAAACCCCTGAGACCATCATTCGAGGCAGCTGTGTTCAGTAGGAGCACAATTTGCCAGACCTTGACTTGCTCAGAGCTGCTTTGTAAATTTTGGATAGAAACTGGAGAACTTTGATTGTGTTGTTTTTGGTTTAAAGTAGTTTGTTCTCCTGTCACAGGAT
>JBBBVU010058259.1:0-11033 GCA_037177055.1 Atherinosoma microstoma | reverse complement strand
TCTCCCAAAGAACTTGAGCGACTGTGGATGCCTTTTGATCCTTTGTTGCAAAAGCCTGCGCATATCGTGTGTAGTGAGTCAGGCTCGATGGTCAGGAAATCGATACAGACAAGATCCATTGGCCCCTCACTCTGAAGGTGTAACAACTCAGCAGCTCTTTTGGGCAAAGTCTTTCTCTGAATACATCTTGGGCAGTTCTTACAGTAACCTTCAATCTGTGATTTCATACGAGGCCAATAAAACCTCTCTTTTATCAAGCCGTATGTCTTTTCAAGCCCAAAATATCCCGAGTGGTCATGCAAAGACTTTAACATCAATTCTCTAAACTGTTGTGGGAGCAATAACTGTTGCTTAAGTGGCTTGTTGGGTGGCTTGCTTACTCTGTACAATACGGACTCTTTGATCTTTAACTTTTCCCACTCTTACAGCAACAAAGACACATCAGGATGATTTTGTTTGTTGGCATGAATTACTCGTTTTTGGATAACAGCATGCCACACTTTACCAATGCAGGGATCTCTCTGCTGAGATTGCGATATTTCATCTGAAGACATTTTGGGCAGCTTCTCAGCACTCAAAAAGGACAAGTTACAATATGCTCTCGGCACAGCATGCTTGGAAGAACCCATAAGATCAACAGCCCTGTTTGAGAAATAGCGTGGTGCTCTGGCTGAAGACATGTGACAGACTGCCTGTACTACTGAGATAGGCATGAACTCTGCTTCACTAGAAACTATTTTGTCTGCATGAGGACTGCGTGACAATGCATCTGCATCAATGTTTTGTTTTCCTGGGTGATACTTGAGGGTGAACTCATAGGTTGACAGATCTGTCAACCACTTGTGCCCTGCTGCATCCAAATTGGCTGTAGTTAGAACATATGTTAATGGATTGTTGTCTGTGTGAACCTCAAATTTTGCACCATAGAGGTAATCATGCAATTTGTTGGTGACAGACCATTTTAAAGCTTGAAATTCCAGCTTATGCGTGGGGTAATTCCTTTCTGCTGGAGAGAGGATTCTACTGACAAAAGCAACTGGGCACAAAACTGTCCCCTGGTCCTGATAAAGGACTCCTCCCAAACCTTCTCGACTTGCAACAACATGGAGGACATGTGGTAATTTTGGGTTGGCTATTGCCAAGACAGGTGTCTCTGTAAGACTTCTTTTCAAAGTCTCAAAAGCTCTCTCACAGTTCTGATCCCACCTAGATCCAAAGGGCTTTGAGGGGTGATGCCGTTCTTTTGTTTCATGTAACTAATTTCCAACCCATGCAGAACTTCATAGTCTCCATACTCACTCCGGAACTCGGTGCACAAAAATTCACATGGTTTTAGGAAAAGTCAGGGACAAGCAAAGCTTCATGATTTTATTTCACAGTTATTGAATGTGTAAATTTCAATTGTTTATAGACCGATACTTTGTTTTTTTCCCCTTTTGAATCCTACTAAAACTAGACTAAAACCTTTTTGAGTTGTTGTCGACTAAAACTGAACTAAAACTATCACATATTGAAATGACTAAATGTGACTAAAACTAATATGTATTTTCATCAAAAAGACTAAGACTAAGACTGAAACTCAAATGGCTGCCAAAAACAACACTGGAATGAACTCTGCGGTGGAATAGGCTGGAGCCAGGGCTGGAACAGGATCAGGTGTGGACGGACCACCTCCGGATGTTGGGCAGCTCGATGAGGGGAAGCAGGCTGGAGCCGCTGGATCTGCCGGGCCAGGGAGCGGATCTCAGCGCCGACCGAAGCGATCTGTTGCTCGTGGCGATTCGTCATGTCGATCAATCCGTGGAGGAGACAACCCAGCTGCTAATCCTGCAGGCAAATATGCTACCCCTGGGAGGCGAGGGTTGATTAGACTGACTCTCTGTCCGCTGTGTCCATGGTGGCCAGATCGTGATGTCAGGTCTGGGTTAGGAGGTGGACACACACGCTGGACAGAGGAGTTCTCAAAACAGTTCTTTAATTGGCAGAGGTACAAAATCGGCATGCAGGAATTGTGGTAAAAAAAACAGAAGCTGGTCACAAAAACTCACGTGACTAAGGTATCAAAAACTGCAAGCAAGGACGTGGTCTAAATACACAGAAGCAGGTCAAAAACACTGGGAACGTGGAAGAACTAAGACTAGGAATCCAAGGCTGGAACGCTAGAAGAAACTCACAAAATGATCTGGCAAAGAGTGAAGGCAGCCAGACACATTATATACACAAGGGAGGGGAAGACGCAGGTGAGACACATGATGGTAATCAGGTAGTCGGGAGGAAGAGATGACACACGACGGAGGGGCAGACGAGAAACCTGGTAGAGAATTAGACACACAGAACTAAAACACACAGAAGTGCACAAAAGAAACACCCTGACACTGGAAATCAGGCTGCCAGAAAAGAAAAGAAAGGAGAACACTCAAACTTTATGGCCTGATGAATGATGAAAAGGCAAAATAGTTATTATGACCTACTATCAGTGCATTATATTGAAAAAGGGATCATTCCTGATAATAATGATGTAATAATTAGTTAGCTAATAACTTAATTCAACGCATCAACTAGAAAATAAAGTTTCCAGGTAGTACCATCGGCCAGAAAGTGCTTAGCCTGCATGTTATAAGACACAGTGTAAAAGATGTTGACAGGAAGACAAGATGTACAATACAAAATATGATTAAGTGGAAATCTACTGGAGAAAAATTTCCAACATATTTGTGTGAACACATTTCAAACAATCACTAATAATCATATTTTTCTAAAAACGTAAATGAATGTGAGTATAAAGCCTGACTATTTAACTTTTATTATGCTGGGTTTTCAAAGCAAATGCCCAAATTCATCTGAGAGAGAGATAAAAATAACATTATCTGACTGCATTTACCTCAACAATCTGATATTCAGATGAATTATTTTCTAACTTGAATTCTTATTAATTTATATATTTGATTGAATTATAAATGTTCTATTTTTTATGTTTCACTTTTTGGTTGACAACACAGAAAAAGGAGGATTTAAAAAATTTTTTTTACAAAGTCTATTGCAACCATATCATTATTAACATTATTAGGTTCAATGTTCAAGGAGTCTTTATTATCCCTGTGGGGAAATTTGCTATGCAGCAAGAAGTAAAAACAGCGATTAGAACAATCATACACATAAACAACAATAAATATCTAAAAGGACAACAATAAATACGTTTTAAAGAAAACTGAAAATAGGGCTACTTATTCAGTAGAGCAATGGCAGCATCGATAAAAGAATTCTTGAGTCTGTCCGTTCGTTAGATGTTTCAGTTTCAGCAGCAGTTTCCTGGAAGCAGTAGTAAAAATTGGGTTAGCAAAAGGAAATAGATGGAACATAGCATTGCTCATTTAATAAACATAGCAGGTCTTGATAGATATGATATGATAAAAAAAATGTGATCTGAGTAACTGGGGGCCTACACCCCAGTAGAGCCATAGGAACTAGGGAATATGGACGAACCTTCCGTCACATGACCCGTAAATTTCTGAAGTCACGAGTTGTCCGGTAGTCACGAGACTCATGATGCTGCCAAGATGGCAAAGGTAGGAACCTCCCAATGAGCCTCTTTTCAGCTCTTGAGAAACCTACAAGTCACATGGTCTTAAGGTTTGTCCATTTCTTCTGCAGTCACTGGGCCAATCACATGATAGGTATAATAGATTATACCATTATGTAAAACAATGAAGGGGGGTAAGCACTTTTAAGACAGTGTAGTGGTACAGTCCAGATTCACAGAACAACAGAGAAAGACTGGGGAGCTGGATTTAATGCAAGCTCATCAGTAAAAGTAAAGAAATGAACAAACACCATAAAATAAGCAGCATCTGGCTGCATTTAAATCATACTGGCGACTAAAAAGTAAGATGGAGAATTTATAAAATGAAAATATTAAAAAATCTTTAAAGTGTAATCATGTTCAGACTTTTGCCTTTCTAAATTATTAAATGGTTATATGTCCAGTTGTTCACTTAAAGGTATACTGTTTAACTTTTGGCCACTAGGAGGCTAAACCTGTAACTTTCCACAGGCCATGAGACGATTGCAAGATTAAACAGTCTTTCTCTTTCTGGCCTCCTCAGACACCGTGTTCACCTTCTTACTTTGTTCAGAATCTACAAACTTTCAAGGAAAAAGTAGCATGAAGCACAGCCCACTGTTTTATAGCTGTAGAGCCAAGCGCTCCAGGTCACATGATCCATGAGAGCTCATACAAAGTTACAATGTCTGGTTTCTGAAGAAGGCAGCCCCTCTGGAGTGTCGACAAGTGTCAGTCACTGTATTGACCCCAGAAATCATCAATTAATACTCACATCAGTCTAATATTTGGGTCAAAAGTTTAATTTTGGGGGAAATTAAAGGTTTAGGACCCCTAGTGGCCAAAAGTTACACAGTATCCCTTTAAGTGTTTGATAAAAATGTTAAATAATTGCTCTACCTTTTTTGTAACTAAAATGCATACAAATGATAAGTATAAAAATGCTTACCAACACAAAGAGCATTATGAAGCTAAATTAGGTTAAAACATAAGCTCTGAGTGAAACTAGATGAAGAACCATTATGGAGCTGGAGAGTCGGCTCTTCTAAGGAAACTGAATCTCGGAAAAGAGTCAGACTTCCTATCATAATGAATTAAGTTAATTTCCATATTTTCCATGAACATTGTTCCATATTCCAATCTAAAGTGTACCTAGTGGTGTTCATTAGCTGCTTTCTGAACAAAGTGCAGCTCGATGAGGAAAGAAATTTAAATTAAGGGAGACATGTAGAAGGAAAATCAAAAGTCTAGCTGTAATTAAAATTTGTCTGAGGAACACAGCAATGCAGTAAGGCAAGGCAAGTTTATTTGTATAGCACATTTCCTGTTCACGACAATTCAAAGTACTTTACATAAAATATTAGAAGCATTACAGATAGTGCAAATAAAGCATTTAAAAGTAGTAAAAAGCAAGCTAAAATCACAGTAAAATCATTTTAAAGATTAAAAACACACAAAAAAAATAATTAAAAAGATTAAAAGCAAGATAAGTTAAAAGATACAAGCGTAGGTGCATAAGAACAGAAATGTTTTTGACCTGGATTTAAAAGTTTCTACATTTGGTGAAAGTTGAATCTACTGGCAGTTTGTTCCACTTGTTTGCAGCATAACGGCTAAAAGCTGCTTCTCCATGTTTAGTCTTGACTGTGGTCTGGACTAGCTGACCTGAGTCTTTGGATCTAAGAGCTCTCGCAGGTTTATATTCTCCAAACATATCACAGATTTATTCTGGACCTAAACCATTCTGGGATTTATAAACAATCAGTAGAGTTTTAAAATCTATCCTCTGACTGACTGGAAGCCAGTGTAAAGACTTTAAAACTGGTGTGATGTGTTCAGATCTGGTTAAAACTCTATCAGCAGCGTTCTGGATGAGCTGCAGATGTTTACTGCTCTTTTTAGGAAGTCTGTTAGAATGCCATTACAGTAATCCAGTCTACTGGAGATGAATGCATGGATGAGTTTCTACTGGTCTTTCTGGGAGACTAAACTTTTTATTCTGCTGAATAAGGGTATAACGGTATTCAGTAGGGTACTCAAGTTAGGCCATAGCAGTTACAGTCTGGTGTTAGTCTTACTACTGAAACGTTTTTTTTATTGCACACTGCTATAATAAGGCAGCTGGCAGGTCCACACGCTGCACAAGGTGCCCTTATTTTTCACTGAGCACCTGTTCCCCAAATTGTGTGTGCACACAACTGAATGCCCCTATCTGTATCTATTTGTATTGTGTGTATTTGTGCACTTTGAATTGTCTTCTACATGAAGTGTGCTACACAAATTAACTTGACTTGCCTTATGGACAGGTTTCTCTTGGAAATGAGACTCCTGTGTATCAATAAGATTAACCTGTATAAATAAAGGTAAAATAAAATAAAAACATTCATTACATTCATGACAAACCTAAGGATTATATAAAAAGGAAGGGTCAGATTTTGCAGTTGTGAGCAAGGTTAATATAACATTACCAATACATTATTAACTGTTTCCTGACAGATTTGAGCCAAAAACCCGAAAGACTTATTGAATCAATCATTCAAAGTCCTCCAAAGTTTGCTGCGGTGGAGTGTTAAGCTATATACCACTATATGGTTAGTTTACACACACAGTGACTGTTTTCACACTTGTGTTCAGGCCTGATATTCTCCAGATATTACCAATTTACAAAAATGCAAATATCCACATTAGAAGGATGATGCTTTGCGGGTCATTTACCCACCAGCTCCCTCAAATTAACTCAAAAGAAATGGACCATGTGAGGCCATTTGTGGTTACAGATTAATTTACACTGTCCAGTGAATTCACACTGGACATTGTTTAATTTTTTATTTCTTTTGCTTGTTTATTGCTTTCTTTTCTTTCACTGATGTTGCAGATACACCCAAAAATGTATCCAGTATTAAAATGAACTCAGAAACTGTCTCTACAGATAAGTTCTTGGCCTTGCTCACCTTTCTCAGTGTGCTGTTAACAAGACACTACTCCCCAGTATACTTTTGGTGTCATGTCCTTTTCCTCTACACAAGAACTTTCTGCTACTGAAAACCTATCTTATACAATTTCCTGTTGTCTAACACATGCATGAAATGACAGATGCAGACAATGATCCTCTACACACTGTTCAGAGATGAAAGTGTGAACGCTGCAAGAGAGTTTGTCTGAAAGAGTATGCTGGCCCAGAAAAACAACCTTTACTGAGGCTACCAAAGGGTAGAATGGAGATAATAATCAGAGAGAAAACAGACTTGCAATAAGTTGGAATATTTTTGGAAAAGTGTGTAATACTGAAGACTAACAAGAACAAAATGGTCAAAACTTTAAGAGGTAAAAGACTCTCCTGACATCAACTATGATGTCAGTTTGCTTCACACTACACAGTTGTGAAGCAAATCTAAAGAAAACTTTTTACATTTTGTTTAATGAATAATGCACATCAGGTAATTTCCAACATCTGGTTTTGTTGAATTTACTGAGGTGTGTTTTGTCATCAGCAAGTGGTTGATGCTGCAATGTGCATGGCTATAACAAACACAGAAACCAACAACCATAGTCACATAAAAGTAAAAAAAAGAAAAGAAAAGAAAAACATCTTAAGCTCAATTCTAGAAGCTAACAGCGATGAGTGAGGAAGTGGCTTGAGCTGCCAAGAAGTGGGAAGTGGAAAGTCATTGAGTGATATAAAATTAAATGGAAAGAGCTGTAGGACATTGACACAAACAGGCTGAGTTTTATCATCTGTGCTTCATACAGTATTATGTGTTGTCCTTTCCAGTAAGCCTGCCCCTTTGGTGTAGAGATGACCCTGCATGCCATCTGTGTGCTGTTCTGGCAACCCTCAAACATATCTTGGTGGGTTGTAAAAGCAGATTAACTCAATGAAGATATACTGGGCGCCATTGTAATGGATGGGGCAATGGAGGTTTGGTTGATTCGTGAGAACCAGGAAGGCTATTGTGGTGGAAGTGTAAAATGACCAGGTAAGAGCACACTTTGAGTTGCCAAGGAGGAGGGCAGAGCTGGGCAGATTTACTATAAAAGATTTATTATAAAAGAAGTAAAAACAATAACAAATGCCCACATAAAAAGATTAAAATACTAAATCTAAAGCTGGATTTATACTCAAGCGGCGTCTGCGTAAGGTTGGTTATGCCATAATTGCCGTGGGCTCTGCATAGGTCCACAGAGGCTCGACGTGCACCTTTTTGGACCTGAAGTGCATCCCAGCAACACGAACGCAGCTACACGGAAGTATTCCCTTGTGATTGGTCGGTTTGCGATTATGTGTTTCCAGATTTCTGGGGACTTCATCTGAATTTGTGTGGTAACTGCGTGACAGAAACTGCAACATGACGCCATAAACCTACGCTCGAGTGCGAGAGCACATTTCACCCGTGTCAGCTATGCGGACCCTACCACGCGCAGATGCTGCACGAGTATAAATCTAGCTTTAGCCTTATCACACTAGCGTTACTACTTTCCTGCTCATTACTAATGACTGTAAAAGATATGGACAAACCTTCTGTCATGTTTCTTATGCGCAGGTGTGCTGATTACATTAGGGTGAGTCATGTGATTTGGGACAACAGGCGGTGGCCAGTTCACATGCATATTTAAAAGTACTAAAAAGGTAAACAGCACACTATAAAAAGCAAATAAAATACCAAGCCTCTTGTGCCGAATCACACTATACCCCATACATCAGTACTAGCACATGTTGATCAGCCACAGCTCATCAGAATTGTAGCTCGCCTTTCCACAACAAACAACCTTCCTTTTGGAGAAATAGTTGTAAGATAATTGAACGGGTCTTGAGAACAGAAACATGTTTGCAATGTTTGAACTGATTTACCTTGGCTGTTTCCATATCCCCCTGAACTCATTTTACCTGGTCCTATTTAAATTTTTGTTTCTCCTGCAGGTTTGCTCACCGTTTGATAAAAATTTCAAAGTGCATACTGAGATTTCTAAATGAATTAATGAAATGGTTTATTTGGACCTGTGTAAATGTTCCATGGTGCATGGGGACTGTCCATTCAATTCACACCTCCTTTGGTTTAATGCAAAGTTTTCAAGTTAAATAGCAGACCTTTGATTGATATCATTTGACAGACTACAAAAACTATAATCAGGATTCGGGCAGCATATTTCAAGAGGGTCTTAACAGTTTGTCGTAGTGCATTACTGATTATGGTTTTTGTAGTGTTGGATAATTTCTGGGTACACGATGGGGTAGATGTGCTGGGGCTGAGCTTCTGGTAGATGTAATTGCAAAAAATAATGATAATGCTGACTGTACAGCAGAAACAGGAAATGAACAACCTTCTGTGTCAAAAGTCATACTGTACACTGACTCCATGAAAAAACATAATTAAAACTACTGAGAAACAAAGAAGGTTATATTATTGCCACGGCAGCTACTGATCCAGCCAGTGATGAGCCGACAGTAATAACTGATACACAGGCAGTGTAAATGTGAAGGTGATAACAAATCTGGGTAGCAACACAGTTGTTAACCATAATGGAGTAAACACTGGTGCACTCCTTATTTAGGGACAGATAAACTGACTTCAAATGCAAACACCAATTGACTTTTCAGTCCCTGAGGACCGAGGAGGCTAGTGGATTATCTTCTGTGTGATTTTCTGTGTTTCCATTGCTGCTTTTGAGTCACATTTAGAGATTGTGAACACGAATGTGCAAAAGAATTATATACTTGCTTGAAAGGGTTTGCTTTAAAGGAGACTTGATGCAGCCTGTTTCTCCCACTAATGATAATTTACTGAAGAGTAAAATGTCAGGGGAGACGTGGGTAAGTCAGTGTGCGCAGCCGAACACACACAAACACGGCGCACACACAGACACACAAGGGGGAGGAGGAGGAGACACGAAGTCATATCCATCAGGCTGAGATTAGTCTCCTTGATTTTTCTTAGTAATTTATTCTACAAAATGTCATTTATTAATCAGATGTGTCCTTTTAGTCAGTTTTTATTAATGAAGATGCAGATGAATCTGAAGTTCCGTTAAAGGCAACATATTTGAACATTTTTTAAAAAGTAATGGAATAATTACTTTTCGGAGTAATTAGTTATTTTTTATAATGCTGTAACTCCGTTACTAATGCAGTTACTGTTAGGGAGAAGTAACTAGTAACTATAATTAATTACTTTTTCAAAGTAACGTGCCCAACACTGGACGTAACCATCTGTTACTGATCTGAGTTGGTCCAACTTACCTGAATGACCATTGTCTTCCTAGAAATTGACAAATTTTCCAGATATTCCCAAGGATAAAACTTAATTCCTAATGAAGAGCGCTCTCCTTTTTTTGTGGATGTCTTATCACAGTTGATTTATTTTACCTCTTTATGGGTTGCTTCCAGTGAAGACATTTACAACTTCTACTGAATTACAACCACCAGTAACGTAACCTATACTACTACCCTCTGACACCACTAAACAGCCTTTTTGTTCACTTCTAACCAGTGAATGAAAACACATTAGATTTTCCTTTTTTGCAGCTTTTTAAAAATATTGCCTCAGACTAGCTTCACTAGTGGATGAAAACCCTGCTCATAAAACACTTCATGGGCAACACATCTAAGACTCACTATAAATAAATGTGGTGTTTGCAGTCAAGTTATTTAGATCAAAGTCCAAGCAGGAGATCAGTCTGAACATTGTTTATGGATGTTTATATCAGCTACTTTAGGAAAAGATGTCACATTCCTCTTCTTGAGTGGTTGGAGATTGATGGACAAACATTATAAAACAGTGTCCGATCTTAAACAAATTAATTGAACTATTTGATCAATAACCCCAATAATAGTTTCCATAACCTTAGCCAAATGTTTAAATTACTTTAACCATGAAGCAGGTGTCATGTGAAGATACAGTTTCCCCAAGATTTTGTAGCCGAAGACAACCTTCATAAAAGCTTAGGACGTCCAACATAGTAAGACCAGCTAATCAGAATATGTCATAAAAGGACTGCGTCACCTTGCTGGTGCAACGAATTGTTTTACAACACACACACTTAAGTAATGAACACAAATTAAACAGAGGCTTTGTGATACTCTGGCACGGGAAAAGATCTTACATACTGCTGCAAACATGTATGACAAGACCTAATCAGTAACATAATTGACCCTTTGCTAAGTCCCGCCCTCCCATGGTTACAATTGCTAGGACTGGCACACTTTCTCTCCGCCAGCATGTAAAGCAGGAGTAATGTTGACGAAGAGAACATTAAAATCGAGGCGAAGGCTCACAGCTAACATCCCAAGACTCCTAACCACCCCACGTCTTGAATAAACTTAAAGGAACAACAATGTTCTTGCATTGCAAGCAAGGGGCAACCTCCGTCTTAGACACGTGAAGCCTATGCGGAAGTGCCAAAAATTGCAGTTCCCCTCTCCTCCACTAGGTGCTGGCTGCAAAACAGAGCAGATCCCCATAGACTCCCATGTTAAAAA